>WNGS01000708.1:0-35526 GCA_020271785.1 Procambarus virginalis | reverse complement strand
TAACTACAGGACGCCTTAATCCGCTTGACAATCACGACCGGACATAAGGAAGTGATAGCCTAAGCTATTTGAACCAATTCCCCCCCGGCACCTGGATGGTTATCTTGGGCATAGCATTTTATCAAATCACCTCATTCTTTGGGGCACACGTGAGGAACACAAATGCGAACAAGCCTGAATGGTCCACCCCCCCAACCCCAAACCCCCCCCCAACCCCCACCCCCCCCCCCCCCAGGAGCAACGCACTGGTAACTACAGGACGCCTTAATCTGCTTGACCATCACGACGGATATAAGGAAGTGATAGCCTAAGTATTTGAACCACTTCCCGCCGGCACCTGGATGGTTATCTTGGGCATAGCATTTTATCAAATCACCTCATTCTTTGGGGCACACGTGAGGAACACAAATGCGAACAAGCTGAATGGTCATAAGGACTATATGCGAATGAAAACTCACACCCCAGAAGTGACTCGAACCCATACTCCCAGGAGCAACGCAACTGGTAACTACAGGACGCCTTAATCCGCTTGACCATCACGACCGGACATAAGGAAGTGATAGCCTAAGTATTTGAACCACTTCCCCGCCGGCACTGGATGGTTATCTTGGGCATAGCATTTTATCAAATCACCTCATTCTTTGGGGCACACGTGAGGAACACAAATGCGAACAAGCCTGAATGGTCCCCAGGACTATATGCGAATGAAAACTCACCCCAGAAGTGACTCGAACCCATACTCCCAGGAGCAACGCAACTGGTAACTACAGGACGCCTTAATCCGCTTGACCATCACGACGGACATAAGGAAGTGATAGCCTAAGGTATTTGAACCACTTCCCCGCCGGCACCTGGGGTTATCTTGGGCATAGCATTTTATCAAATCACCTCATTCTTTGGGGCACACGTGAGGAACACAAATGCGAACAAGCCTGAATGGCCAAGACTATATGCGAATGAAAACTCACACCCCAGAAGTGACTCGAACCCATACTCCCAGGAGCAACGCAACTGGTAACTACAGGACGCCTTAATCCGCTTGACCATCACGACCGGACATAAGGAAGTGATAGCCTAAGGTATTTGAACCACTTCCCGCCGGCACCTGGATGGTTATCTTGGGCATAGCATTTTATCAAATCACCTCATTCTTTGGGGCACACGTGAGGAACACAAATGCGAACAAGCCTGAATGGTCCCAGGACTATATGCGAATGAAAACTCACCCCAGAAGTGACTCGAACCATACTCCAGGAGCAACGCAACTGGTAACTACAGGACGCTTAATCCGCTTGACCATCACGACCGGACATAAGGAAGTGATAGCCTAAGTATTTGAACCACTTCCCCGCCGGCACCTGGATGGTTATCTTGGCATAGCATTTTATCAAATCACCTCATTCTTTGGGGCACACGTGAGGAACACAAATGCGAACAAGCCTGAATGGTCCCAGGACTATATGCGAATGAAAACTCACCCCCAGAAGTGACTCGAACCCATACTCCCAGGAGCAACGCAACTGGTAACTACAGGACGCCTTAATCCGCTTGACCATCACGACCGGACATAAGGAAGTGATAGCCTAAGGTATTTGAACCACTTCCCGCCGGCACCTGGATGGTTATCTTGGGCATAGCATTTTATCAAATCACCTCATTCTTGGGGCACACGTGAGGAACACAAATGCGAACAAGCCTGAATGGTCCCCAGGACTATATGCGAATGAAAACTCACACCCCAGAAGTGACTCGAACCCATACTCCCAGGAGCAACGCAACTGGTAACTACAGGACGCCTTAATCCGCTTGACCATCACGACCGGACATAAGGAAGTGATAGCCTAAGGTATTTGAACCACTTCCCCGCCGGCACCTGGATGGTTATCTTGGGCATAGCATTTTATCAAATCACCTCATTCTTTGGGGCACACGTGAGGAACACAAATGCGAACAAGCCTGAATGGTCCCCAGGACTATATGCGAATGAAAACTCACACCCCAGAAGTGACTCGAACCCATACTCCCAGGAGCAACGCAACTGGTAACTACAGGACGCCTTAATCCGCTTGACCATCACGACCGGACATAAGGAAGTGATAGACTAATGTATTTGAACCACTTCACCGCCGGCACCTGGACGGTTATCTTGGGCGTAGCATTTTATCAAATCACCTCATTCTTTGGGGCACACGTGAGGAACACAAATGCGAACAAGCCTGAATGGTCCCAAGACTATATGCGAATGAAAACTCACACCCCAGAAGTGACTCGAACCCATACTCCCAGGAGCAACGCAACTGGTAACTACAGGACGCCTTAATCCGCTTGACCATCACGACCGGACATAAGGAAGTGATAGCCTAAGGTATTTGAACCACTTCCCCGCCGGCACCTGGATGGTTATCTTGGGCATAGCATTTTATCAAATCACCTCATTCTTTGGGGCACACGTGAGGAACACAAATGCGAACAAGCCTGAATGGTCCCCAGGACTATATGCGAATGAAAACTCACACCCCAGAAGTGACTCGAACCCATACTCCAGGAGCAACGCAACTGGTAACTACAGGACGCCTTAATCCGCTTGACCATCACGACCGGACATAAGGAAGTGATAGCCTAAGGTATTTGAACCACTTCCCGCCGGCACCTGGATGGTTATCTTGGGCATAGCATTTATCAAATCACCTCATTCTTTGGGGCACACGTGAGGAACACAAATGCGAACAAGCCTGAATGGTCCCCAGGACTATATGCGAATGAAAACTCACACCCCAGAAGTGACTCGAACCCATACTCCCAGGAGCAACGCAACTGGTAACTACAGGACGCTTAATCCGCTTGACCATCACGACCGGACATAAGGAAGTGATAGCCTAAGGTATTTGAACCACTTCCCGCCGGCACTGGATGGTTATCTTGGGCATAGCATTTTATCAAATCACCTCATTCTTTGGGGCACACGTGAGGAACACAAATGCGAACAAGCCTGAATGGTCCCCAGGACTATATGCGAATGAAAACTCACACCCAGAAGTGACTCGAACCCATACTCCCAGGAGCAACGCAACTGGTAACTACAGGACGCCTTAATCCGCTTGACCATCACGACCGGACATAAGAAGTGATAGCCTAAGTATTTGAACCACTTCCCGCCGGCACCTGGATGGTTATCTTGGGCATAGCATTTTATCAAATCACCTCATTCTTTGGGGCACACGTGAGGAACACAAATGCGAACAAGCCTGAATGGTCCCCAGGACTATATGCGAATGAAAACTCACACCCCAGAAGTGACTCGAACCCATACTCCCAGGAGCAACGCAACTGGTAACTACAGGACGCCTTAATCCGCTTGACCATCACGACCGGACATAAGGAAGTGATAGCCTAAGGTATTTGAACCACTTCCCCGCCGGCACCTGGATGGTTATCTTGGGCATAGCATTTTATCAAATCACCTCATTCTTTGGGGCACACGTGAGGAACACAAATGCGAACAAGCCTGAATGGTCCCCAGGACTATATGCGAATGAAAACTCACACCCCAGAAGTGACTCGAACCCATACTCCCAGGAGCAACGCAACTGGTAACTACAGGACGCCTTAATCCGCTTGACCATCACGACCGGACATAAGGAAGTGATAGCCTAAGTATTTGAACCACTTCCCCGCCGGCACCTGGATGGTTATCTTGGGCATAGCATTTTATCAAATCACCTCATTCTTTGGGGCACACGTGAGGAACACAAATGCGAACAAGCCTGAATGGTCCCCAGACTATATGCGAATGAAAACTCACACCCCAGAAGTGACTCGAACCCATACTCCCAGGAGCAACGCAACTGGTAACTACAGGACGCCTTAATCCGCTTGACCATCACGACCGGACATAAGGAAGTGATAGCCTAAGTATTTGAACCACTTCCCGCCGGCACCTGGATGGTTATCTTGGGCATAGCATTTTATCAAATCACCTCATTCTTTGGGGCACACGTGAGGAACACAAATGCGAACAAGCCTGAATGGTCCCCAGGACTATATGCGAATGAAAACTCACACCCCAGAAGTGACTCGAACCCATACTCCCAGGAGCAACGCAACTGGTAACTACAGGACGCCTTAATCCGCTTGACCATCACGACCGGACATAAGGAAGTGATAGCCTAAGGTATTTGAACCACTTCCCCGCCGGCACCTGGATGGTTATCTTGGGCATAGCATTTTATCAAATCACCTCATTCTTTGGGGCACACGTGAGGAACACAAATGCGAACAAGCCTGAATGGTCCCAAGACTATATGCGAATGAAAACTCACACCCCAGAAGTGACTCGAACCCATACTCCCAGGAGCAACGCAACTGGTAACTACAGGACGCCTTAATCCGCTTGACCATCACGACCGGACATAAGGAAGTGATAGCCTAAGGTATTTGAACCACTTCCCCGCCGGCACCTGGATGGTTATCTTGGGCATAGCATTTTATCAAATCACCTCATTCTTTGGGGCACACGTGAGGAACACAAATGCGAACAAGCCTGAATGGTCCCAAGACTATATGCGAATGAAAACTCACACCCCAGAAGTGACTCGAACCCATACTCCCAGGAGCAACGCAACTGGTAACTACAGGACGCCTTAATCCGCTTGACCATCACGACCGGACATAAGGAAGTGATAGCCTAAGGTATTTGAACCACTTCCCCGCCGGCACCTGGATGGTTATCTTGGGCATAGCATTTTATCAAATCACCTCATTCTTTGGGGCACACGTGAGGAACACAAATGCGAACAAGCCTGAATGGTCCCCAGGACTATATGCGAATGAAAACTCACACCCCAGAAGTGACTCGAACCCATACTCCCAGGAGCAACGCAACTGGTAACTACAGGACGCCTTAATCCGCTTGACCATCACGACCGGACATAAGGAAGTGATAGCCTAAGGTATTTGAACCACTTCCCCGCCGGCACCTGGATGGTTATCTTGGGCATAGCATTTTATCAAATCACCTCATTCTTTGGGGCACACGTGAGGAACACAAATGCGAACAAGCCTGAATGGTCCCCAGGACTATATGCGAATGAAAACTCACACCCCAGAAGTGACTCGAACCCATACTCCCAGGAGCAACGCAACTGGTAACTACAGGACGCCTTAATCCGCTTGACCATCACGACCGGACATAAGGAAGTGATAGCCTAAGGTATTTGAACCACTTCCCCGCCGGCACCTGGATGGTTATCTTGGGCATAGCATTTTATCAAATCACCTCATTCTTTGGGGCACACGTGAGGAACACAAATGCGAACAAGCCTGAATGGTCCCAAGACTATATGCAAATGAAAACTCACACCCCAGAAGTGACTCGAACCCATACTCCCAGGAGCAACGCAACTGGTAACTACAGGACGCCTTAATCCGCTTGACCATCACGACCGGACATAAGGAAGTGATAGCCTAAGTATTTGAACCACTTCCCCGCCGGCACCTGGATGGTTATCTTGGGCATAGCATTTTATCAAATCACCTCATTCTTTGGGGCACACGTGAGGAACACAAATGCGAACAAGCCTGAATGGTCCCCAGGACTATATGCGAATGAAAACTCACACCCCAGAAGTGACTCGAACCCATACTCCCAGGAGCAACGCAACTGGTAACTACAGGACGCCTTAATCCGCTTGACCATCACGACCGGACATAAGGAAGTGATAGCCTAAGGTATTTGAACCACTTCCCCGCCGGCACCTGGATGGTTATCTTGGGCATAGCATTTTATCAAATCACCTCATTCTTTGGGGCACACGTGAGGAACACAAATGCGAACAAGCCTGAATGGTCCCAAGACTATATGCGAATGAAAACTCACACCCCAGAAGTGACTCGAACCCATACTCCCAGGAGCAACGCAACTGGTAACTACAGGACGCCTTAATCCGCTTGACCATCACGACCGGACATAAGGAAGTGATAGCCTAAGGTATTTGAACCACTTCCCCGCCGGCACCTGGATGGTTATCTTGGGCATAGCATTTTATCAAATCACCTCATTCTTTGGGGCACACGTGAGGAACACAAATGCGAACAAGCCTGAATGGTCCCCAGGACTATATGCGAATGAAAACTCACACCCCAGAAGTGACTCGAACCCATACTCCCAGGAGCAACGCAACTGGTAACTACAGGACGCCTTAATCCGCTTGACCATCACGACCGGACATAAGGAAGTGATAGCCTAAGTATTTGAACCACTTCCCCGCCGGCACCTGGATGGTTATCTTGGGCATAGCATTTTATCAAATCACCTCATTCTTTGGGGCACACGTGAGGAACACAAATGCGAACAAGCCTGAATGGTCCCCAGGACTATATGCGAATGAAAACTCACACCCCAGAAGTGACTCGAACCCATACTCCCAGGAGCAACGCAACTGGTAACTACAGGACGCCTTAATCCGCTTGACCATCACGACCGGACATAAGGAAGTGATAGCCTAAGGTATTTGAACCACTTCTCCGCCGGCACCTGGATGGTTATCTTGGGCATAGCATTTTATCAAATCACCTCATTCTTTGGGGCACACGTGAGGAACACAAATGCGAACAAGCCTGAATGGTCATAAGGATTATATGCGAATGAAAACTCACACCCCAGAAGTGACTCGAACCCATACTCCCAAGAGCAACGCAACTGGTAAGTACAGGACGCTTTAATCCGCTTGACCATCACGACCGGACATAAGGAAGTGATAGCCTAAGGTATTTGAACCACTTCCTCGCCGGCACCTGGATGGTTATCTTGGGCATAGCATTTTATCAAATCACCTCATTCTTTGGGGCACACGTGAGGAACACAAATGCGAACAAGCCTGAATGGTCATAAGGATTATATGCGAATGAAAACTCACACCCCAGAAGTGACTCGAACCCATACTCCCAAGAGCAACGCAACTGGTAACCACAGGACGCCTTAATCCGCTTGACCATCACAACCGGACATAAGGAAGTGATAGCCTAAGGTATTTGAACCACTTTCCCGCCAGCACCTGGATGGTTATCTTGGGCATAGCATTTTATCAAATCACCTCATTCTTTGGGGCACACGTGAGGAACACAAATGCGAACAAGCCTGAATGGTCCCCAGGACTATATGCGAAAGAAAACTCACACCCCAGAAGTGACTCGAACCCATACTCCCAGGAGCAACGCAACTGGTAACTACAGGACGCCTTAATCTGCTTGACCATCACGACCGGACATAAGGAAGTGATAGCCTAAGGTATTTGAACCACTTCTCCGCCGGCACCTGGATGGTTATCTTGGGCATAGCATTTTATCAAATCACCTCATTCTTTGGGGCACACGTGAGGAACACAAATGCGAACAACCTGAATGGTCCCAAGACTATATGCAAATGAAAACTCACACCCCAGAAGTGACTCGAACCCATACTCCCAGGAGCAACGCAACTGGTAACTACAGGACGCCTTAATCCGCTTGACCATCACGACCGGACATAAGGAAGTGATAGCCTAAGGTATTTGAACCACTTCGTCGCCGGCATCTGGATGGTTATCTTGGGCATAGCATTTTATCAAATCACCTCATTCTTTGGGGCACACGTGAGGAACTCAAATGCGAACAAGCCTGAATGGTCCCCACGACTATAGGCGAATGAAAACTCACACCCCAGAAGTGACTCGAACCCATACTCCCAGGAGCAACGCAAGTGGTAACTACAGGACGCCTTAATCCGCTTGACCATCACGACCAGACATAAGGAAGTGATAGACTAATGTATTTGAACCACTTCACCGCCGGCACCTGGACGGGTATCTTGGGCATAGCATTTTATCAAATCACCTCATTCTTTGGGGCACACGTGAGGAACTCAAATGCGAACAAGCCTGAATGGTCCCCACGACTATAGGCGAATGAAAACTCACACCCCAGAAGTGATTCGAACCCATACTCCCAGGAGCAAGGCAACTGGTAACTACAGGATGCCTTAATCCGCTTGACCATCACGACCGAACATAAGGAAGTGATAGCCTAAGGTATTTGAACCACTTCCCCGCCGGCACCTGGATGGTTATCTTGGGCATAGCATTTTATCAAATCACCTCATTCTTTGGGGCACACGTGAGGAACACAAATGCGAACAAGCCTGAATGGTCATAAGGACTATATGCGAATGAAAACTCACACCCCAGAAGTGACTCTCAGTATTTACTCTCTAAGTGACTCTCTCGTGCACGTCTCAGTATTTACTGAGTCTGTACAATCGGGTCTGGGAGTCGTCGTCGGTCCCTGAAGACTGGCTCGATGCTGTTGTCTTCCCTGTTCGGAAACCAGGGTCTCTCGGGTCATCCCCCAAGTACTTCCGCCCTATTGCCCTAACGAGTTGTGTCTGCAAGCTTTTTGAACGTATGGTAATCGTTCGTTTGATGTGGTTCTTAGAACACTATCACCACCCCTCCCCTTCTCAATTTGGTTTTCGCAAGTGCCGTAGCACAACGGATGTCCTGGTGAACTTGGAGGTCTATATTCGTACTGCTTTTGCTGCGAAGACCTCCGTTGTTGCCGTCCTTTTTGACCTGGAAAAGGCTTACGACACTACCTGGCGGTATCATATTCTGTCTCAACTTCATTCTTTTGGCCTTCGTGGGAACCTCCCTCTCTTCCTCCAGAGCTTCTTCTCTTGTCGTCCCTTTCGTGTGCGGTGTGGTACTGCTCTCTCTGCCCCTTTTCGGCAGTATGAGGGTGTACCCCCAGGGTAGTATTCTGAGCACTACTCTTTTCTAGTTACCCTCAACGGTCTTCTTTCCTCTCTTCCTTCTGGAGTCTTCTCTGCTCTCTGTTGATGATCTTACCCTTTGCTGTCGGGGTGATGATTCACCTCTCCTTCAACGGCGGCTTCAACTTGCGATTGATGCTGTGTCGTCTTGGGCTACCGATCATGGCTTCAAGTTCTCTGCGTCTAAGACTTGTGCTATGACTTTTACTTGGAAGCATGTCGTTCTTCGTCCCTCTTTGTCGCTTTATGGTCATCCCGTTGTGTACAGGGATTCTGCAAAGCTCTTGGGGTTAGTCTTTGACACTCGTTTGTCTTGGTCAGCCCATATCTCTTACCTCCGAGTTGAATGTTCTAAGGCCCTTAACCTACTTAAGGTTTTGTCCCATACTTCTAGGGGAGCGGATAGGCGCACGCTCCTCTATTTGCTCTCCTCTCTCGTCCTGTCTAAACTCGATTATGGTTGCCCTGCTTACTCTTCTGCTTCTCCTTCTACTCTTCGCTGTCTTGATGCTTTGCACCATACTGGGTTGCGTCTCAGCTTTGGTGCCTTTCGTTCGACTCGCGCCCTCAGTTTGTATGTTGACACTGGCTTTCTCTTTTCAGGACCGCTGTGATCGCTACTGTCTTCGCTATCTTGCGCGGTCCTTACAACATCCTTCCTCTCTCCTCTGTCGTACTTTGACTTTTCCTCCTTCTGTAGCTCCTGTTCCTCTTCATCGTCTCCCACTTTCTGTCCGGTTATCTCGCTTGCAGGATTCTCTTTCTGTTCATATTTCTAATGTTTCTCCTCTTATTGTTCCTTCCTTGCTTCCGTAGAGAGTCCCCCTTCCCAAGTTTTGTACGTCCTTGACTTGTGTTACTAAAGCCTTTACCCCTCCTACAATTCTGAAAACCCTCTTCCTTGAGCACTTTTCTTCGCACTCCCACTCTATTTCCATCTTCACTGTTGGGTTTAAGTCTGCGGACGGTGTGGGCTACTGTTGTTATTCCTGACCGTACTTATATGTGTCGCCTCCCTTCGGAGGCTAGCGTCTTTACGGCGGAGCTTTATGCTATTCTCTATGCTCTCCGTCTCTTGCTTTCTCATTCCTCCTTTGTGGTTGTAGTTGATTCTCGTAGTGCCCTCATGGCTCTAGGGTCTTTTAATCCTGTCCATCCGGTGGTCCTCGAGATTCAGCATTGGCTGTTTCTTACTTCTAGTAAATTTAAATCGGGAGAGTTTTGCTGGGTTCCCAGCCATATTGGTGTTTTTTCAATGAGCTTGCGGATGCTGCTGCTAAGGACGGTATCCGTTTTTGTCCCATCTCCCGTAAAGGTATTCCTTATTCCGACTTTTATCCTGTTATTCATTCCTCCATCCTTGTCCGTTGGCAGGGTTGTTGGTCCTCTTTGGTTAGTAACAAGCTGCGTACTCTCAAACGTAGTGTGTCCCCGTGGCCTTCCTTCTACCACCGTAACCGGCGGTGGGAAACTGCTTTGGCACGGCTGTGGGTTGGCCATACTCGCTTAACCCATGGTCACTTATTGGAGCGCCGCCCTGCTCCTTATTGTCCGAGTTGCGTTGTCCCTCTTACAGTTGTGCATATCCTTGTTGAATGTCCTGACTTCCAGGACGAGCGTGTGTCTTGCTTTCCGACCGTCCCTCGCGGTCACTTCCCTCGATAGAATTCTAGGTGAATCGGATACTTTTGATATCATTCGCCTTGTGCGTTTTTGTTCTCGTATTGGCGTTCTTGGTGATATTTAGCGCCCTCTGATTATTTCGCACTTTGATGGTGCTACATAGCCTTCCCGGTTTGATGCCTTCTTTTGATAATTACCTTACCTTAGATTTAGGAAAAACCTGGATAAATACTGGTTTGCTAACAGGGTTGTTGATTTGTGAAACAAATTACCGTGTAACATAATAGATGTAAGGTCCTTTGATTGTTTCAAGCGTAGGTTAGACGTATATGAATGACTGAATATAAATAGAAGCTGCCATGTGAGGGCCAATATCCTTGATTTTCACGTTCATAAAGCAGACGTGGATTGTTTTACCGATCGTTGCAACAGTTAACAGGAGCTGCACTTAATGTCCAAATATGTTTTCTGTTCTGATGCTAGAAAGAATAATAATGGCAAATGCTAATAATAATAATCACGAAATAATGGAACCAAATTAGACCACTTTCGAACTAGAAAAAATAATAAATTATGGCTTTTGAATTAGGTTGTAGATTAATGATACAAATTCAGGGCAATGTTGGTTAGCAACCAAAGTGTCCTCTCGAATAATGCATCCCATTTTAACGTCAAAATTCCAAACAGCAATTTAGTTCCTCATTTTATGTCCGTCGTGGCAACTCCAGAGGACGGGATGATGTAACAGGCGTGTGACTGCTGAAGTGATTCAAGTGTATGTTAGTGTTTCTTTATTATTATTTTCAAGTTCATTATGGGCAAACTACCAAGACTGGATGTGTTGATCAAAGGCTGCTTTAGCTTATATGTATTTTATTATTTCTTTCTCATTGTAAATATCAAACAAGACTACTCAGCCTTAGGGTAGCTTAATTTTAAGAAGCGACTCCATGCATTATTTACCCAAAACATATTGGTTGTTCATTGATTTAAGAGGCGAGAACACATGGCTTCTCTGCAAGATATGGACTTACATACTGAACTTGGTAAATGAGTCACACGTTGTTCAAACGTTTTATTTCATATTATATAAATAGATTATTTCATTGTTTATATTAAACAATAAAATTACAACTTGGAATATGAGTTTTTTGTTTTTAGTATATTTAGACATGAATTAGAGAAATTCTCTGGAACTGTGCGAGCGGCCTCGAACGCCCTTAGCGTCTAGATGTGACACCAGCTGCATTGACATTTCACGTGTAAGGTGTTCGTTATTGTCGTAAAGTTGAAGAACATTATTTGTTAGTGTTTGACTTTGTCAGCCCGGGGCACTACATCTTGAACTTCACTATATATCCTAATTCTCCATCACTTAAGGAGTCTGGGATATCAACAGTGATGTCATTGATTGATCGTTTGTGTCTGGCTGTCAAATATTTTGCCTCGAAGTTGAGCATCATGAGGGAGTCTCCTTCCTCTATCACTGGTGGTATGTCAAGTCATGTCATTGGTTAACTTAATGTGTTAACGAACGTTTCTGATGAACGTTTTGCTTTAAGCACGTTGAGCATCTGGATGGGATCAGCATCCTTCACGACCTCTGGTGGTACATCAAGCAAGTTGGACACCGCGGCCAGAAAATCTTTCTTCGCTTTTAAATGTTCCGGAAATAGATTTTGAAGTTCTAAAGGCAAACTGGGATTTCGTTTAACTATTCTGTGCTCTTTCCTAGGTTTCCTTGGGCTTAAACGAATTCCAGTTAACAATTTTTCTTCGGGATCCAGAGGCTCATGTTTTCCATAGATGTAAGCCTTCATAACTGCATTCGCCATCGCTGCAGAAATGCAGAATAATCTCCACATTTTTTCAGTAGTAAAGTGATGCACTCGAACTCTGTCGATGATTTACTGATCTAGCTGCACTGCTCTAAATAACAAAGCGTCGCTTGCATTAATGTCCTAAGGTGGGAAAATGGTCAGATGAATAGATAAAGACTTGGGGTCGGTAGGTCCAATGGTGACCAAATGGATTGATTAAGATTAAGCCACCCAAAAGGTGGCGCGGGCATGAATAGCTCGAAAGTGGACGCTCTTTGGAGCCATTACCAATAGCTGAAACTGGATATCTCTAAAGGGATGGATTTTTTTTTTGGGGGATGGGGGGGGCGGTCAAGGAGGGCAAGCAATACCAATTATAGAGCTGGTGAGTTAATGAAGGTCTCTAGGTCTTCTGTGTTTTCTCAGTCCGAGTCTTGATGCTAGTTGACATGGCTGTGTTGTCATTGGAGTTCGGTGATGTGGCCTCCATGAGGAAATCTTGCACACACTAGGGGAAGTGTCGTGGCAATGGAGCTCTTAATGAAATTTCCTCGTCTGAGGAGTCCGTGGCGTAGTTTCATAATGTCATTGGTCTGTTTTGTTCAGCTATAAACAAGGCTAATTTCTCTGGTAGACAACCTAAAATCTCCTCTGTCACTATGAGGTTTTTCAAAAACTCAGTCTGTAATAGAAAGTACTTTTACCCATCTATCAAAATGATGAATTTTAACTCTTGCAAAATCAGAAATGGTCTGATCATGTGCTCTCTTTATACCTCTAAATTTCTGTCTATGGGCCTCTGGGATCTGCTGGTATGTATTTAAGATGTTCTGTTGGACAAATTTAATGTCAAAAGAATTAGCAGCAGGAAGAAATGCAAAAATTTCCTGGGCTTTCCCCTTAAATTGTCCTTGCATAACAACTTCGATCCACAGGCCAATTCATATTGACTGCTAACTCCGGGAAATGCAAAAAGAATATTTCTGGGTCCTCCTCATTGAATTGAGGTAAATCTACATTTTTTCTAAACTTTAAAGAACTATCAGTTCTATCTGTATGATTCCTAGTGTCACCATGCCCTGCTGCAATTCTCTGTTCCTCTAGTCTGTTATTATTTATTGTTATACTCTGTTGAATTTCCAATTGCTTCTGCCTAACTTCTTCTAGTTGCAACTGAGCTTCCATTCTTCTGCTCTGTGCTTCTAGTTCCACTTGTTTTTGTTGGTTTTGAGCTTCAATCTCAAGTTTACTTTGCTGGTTCTGAGCCTCAAGCATCTGCTGGTGAGTCTCCAACTCCAGCTGTTTTTAGGCGATTCTGCATTTCCAACCTCTGTTTCTCTGCTTCTAACTTAGCCATCTCTAACTTAGATTCCATCTCTAACTTTAGAGTTGCCACCTGGTCACTTGACTCTTCTTCTAATTCCTCTAACCATTCCTCGTTAAGTTTCTCCTCCTCCACCAAGTGTGTGACAATGACTCTTATTAGTTGAGCCTTTAACATTCTCCTGGAAACTGTCAGATTTAATTTTTCAGTCATGTACAACAACCCAGACTTCTTGAAGTCTTTAAATTCACCAAAATTTGGATGCTCCACCAACACAGCAACTTGTTCCTCCATTGTCAGCTTAATTAACACAGCTAGCAATTACAACAACACTGAAGGTTTACTTGGTCCCTGGCGTAAACTGTACACTTACTTCAATCATGAACTGATGAGAAAACTTCCACAAGCAGCTCAGAATGAACAGAGGAATGGTACATAGGCTTGGTTAGGTATCACTAGTTAGCCACACAGTACCTAGGAAGGCATTAACAATTAATAACATGCACCACTATTTAGTACATTAAATTATGGGATATATATTCTCCCGGACATTTTGTTATGACCCATGACCTCTGGGTATGGTTCCTCTGTTTACAGTTGTAAAAAAAAATATATAATAATACGGCCTTGCCTACTAAAAGTGTCTAGGGTAAATAATTCAACTGCTTACTGAAGAAAGCAATATACTTAAAGTAAGGGTAGCAAAGAACATACAAACATATAAATAGAAATACAGGCAGCCAGAAATATTAACGCATCAAAATACAATAACACAATATCATGATATAAGCACTGATGGTTATTTTAAAACTTAAATGGATAGATGGATATGCACATATTGGTCTAACCAGGAAATTAGCTATGATACTAAACAATAAACAAGTACCACTGACTTATCTCACAACATGTCCACGCCAGCCAGCTCCACCCACGCGACTGGCGTTGCTGGAGCATGCACGGCATGGCGTCTACAAGTTACCAACTAAAACCCACATGAAACCTCTAGATACTCTGCTATCAGAGAGTAATACTTAAGAACATAATAATAACTAAACTTATATGCCTATAACACTGCTAAGATGTAAATAAGAAATTAAGTACAACCAATAACCAGGAATAATTACAGGGGGTGAATCAGTGGATCTACCTTGATACACTGCACACATTACTGGAACATCCCAAATATGGTCATCCCCCCATGAGACGTCACGGTCTTCCCCCACAGGAATGAACATGCAATAGCATTAACAAAATATTAAATACAGGCACACTACAGCATGCTACATTTAAATCAAACATATATATACTGGAACACAACTGGATACAATGTTTTATTTAAATAACTGAGGAAAGAAATAATGGACATACACATTTATCATCATAACTGTTAGAATCAAATATATGGATTCGTAACAAGCTCAACCCCCACAAGCACAAATTGTTGAGTACAAAAAGGTGAGTACACACACACACACACACACACACACACACACACACACACACACACACACACACACACACACACACACACACACACACACACACACACACACACACACACACACACACACACACACACACACACACACACACACACACACACACACACACACACACACACACACACACACACACACACACACACACACACACACACACACACACACACACACACACACACACACACACACACACACACACACACACATGCACACACACAAGGCACTAGACATGGAAGGGGCTGAGCATTGCATTGAGAAGGTTTTCAGGTTAGGCTGGTACAAAAAAGACCAAGACCGTGTGTTAAAGATAGTGTTTGCAAACGAGAACACAAAGGACACGATTCTAACAAAGAAAAGCCTCCTGCAACATGTATGAGAATTAAAAAAAAGTATTCCTCCAGAGGAACATGACGAGGGGGGAGAGGGCCATGGCGGCAGAAGCAAGGAAGAAGCGCAGGGCGAGAGGGGAAAACCAGGAAACCACAGCTCCCAACACATCACCCCCAGAGGCGAGAGTGAACCCATAACCAGCTACCCAGTAACACCAGCGGGGAGGGCAACCCCACCACCCTTCTCTGCATAGAAACCCCCTTTCCTTCCTGTCCTCCCGCCCATTTCACCCCATTCCCTCCCTGTCCCTCCCCCCTTCACTTGACCCCCCACCCCTCATCCCAGTATCCTCTGCAACCCTGGTATCCACCTAACAAATCCTCACACCCATGGCACAGCTTCCTCCACCAGCAGAACATTCACCAAGGAGGAGATTTGAGAAGGGACAGAAGAAAGTGAGCCTCACAGCAATGTACACTAACCTAAGGAAGGCCTGAGGAAGACCTAAGCCCTCCATCCCCCACTCCACCTCCCCCTGAACCCCTGGCAACTACCTCACAGGAGGATGAGCCTACCCAAGTAGCAATGACCATGGAACAACTTCCTACGCTTGTGGGGAGTGAGGGTGAAATTGGATATAAGAAAGTGAGCTTCAAGGTAATGTGCTCAAACATTGATAGGATTACCAATAAAGCAAGTGAACTGGCAGAAAGGGCGCAAGAAGAAAACCCTGATGTAATAGGACTAACGGAAACAAAATTGTCAGGAGTCATAACAGATTGTGTGTTTCCAAAGGACTACTATATAGTGAGGAAAGAGAGGGAAGGGAGAGGAGGTGGAGGAGTGACCCTGCTGACAAGGAAGGACTGTAGTTTTGATGAGTTGGAAATTCTGTGCTGTGACGGATTCAGAGATTACATAACAGGAACTATAACAATGGGTGGACCTAATATAATAGTGGCAGTCATTTACAACCCTCCCTAAATGACAGAAGACCTAGACAGGAGTTTGATAGGAACAACATGGCAACCATTAATATAATAGAGAGAGCAGCTTCAGTTGCCTGCAGGAATGGCTCAAGACTCTTAATCATGGGCGATTTCAACCATGGAAAGATAGACTGGGAGAATGGGGACCCACATGGTGGTGCAGATACGTGGAGACCTAAACTCTTGGAAGTGGCAAAAAGAAATTTTCTGAGCCAGCATGTCAAGGAACCCACAAGAGTGAGAGGCAATGATGAACCAGCTAGACTCGACTTGATATTCACCCTGAATGAATCAGAAATAAGGGAAGTCAACGTTGAAGCCCCCATAGGAATGAGTGACCACAGTGTACTGACCTTTGAGTATTGGTGGAGATAGGGCTAACCTATCCAAGGATGGGATCGGAGGGAAAAAGACTGAATTACCGAAGAGGAAAATATGACGAGATGAGGAACTTCCTCAGGGGAATACCATGGGAAACAGAACTTAGAGACAAGAATGTGCAGGTCATGATGGATTTTGTCACCCAGAAGTGCCAGGAAGCTGCAGACAGGTTTATCCCTGTCCAAAAAGAGAAAAGAGAAAAACAACAGAAAAACCCATGGTTCAAATAGGAATGCAAGGTAGCAAAGCAACTGAGTAAAAGAACATGGAGAAACTACGGAAATAAGAGAACACCAGAGAGCAGGGAGAGATACTAGAGGAAATGAGTACCTCAGAGTGAGGAGAGAAGCAGAGAGACAGTTTGAAAATGACATCATGAGTAAAGCCAAGACCCAACCAAAGCTGCTCCACAGCCACATCAGGAGGAAAACAACAGTGAAGGAACAAGTGATGAAGCTGCAAAAAGGGGAGAACAGATACACAGAGAATGACAAGGAGGTGTGTGAAGAACTCAACAAGAGATTCCAGGAGGTCTTCACAATAGAACAAGGAGAAGCCCCTGCACTAAATGAGGAGGCGGCAAACCAAGCAACCTTGGAGGAATTTGACCTCACCAGTGATGAGGTCAAAAGGTGTCTGCTGGAGCTGGATGTGACAAAGGCTGTTGGGCCTGACAGAATCTCACTACGGATACTAAAGGAAGGTGCAGAAGCACTAAGTGTGCCACTCTCTATGGTGTATAACAGGTCACTGGAAACAGGAGACTTGCCAGAAAGTTGGAAGACAGCTAACGTGGTCCCAATATACAAGAAAGGTGACAGGCAAACAATGGCAGTGAAACAGGCACTGAACTACAGGCCAGTTTCCTTAACTTGTATACCATGCAAGGTGATGGAGAAGATCGTGAGGAAAAGGCTCGTAGAGCATCTGGAGGGAAATAACTTTGTAACGCACCACCAACATGGGTTCAGGGATGGTAAATCGTGCCTCACAGGGTTAATAGAATTTTATGACCAGGCAGCAAAAATTAGGTAGGAAAGAGAAGGTTGGGGCGACTGCATTTTCCTGAACTGCCAGAAGGCCTTTGACACAGTACCCGATAAAAGGCTGTTAAAAAAGTTGGAGCAACAGGCAGGAGTAAAAGGGAAGGTGCTCCAGTGGATAAGAGAGTACTTAAGCAACCGAAAACAGTGAGTAATGGTGAGGGGGGGGGGAGAGATCAGAGTGGCAAGATGTCACCAGTGGAATTCCCACAGGGCTCAGTACTTGAACCCATCCTGTTTCTAATATATGTAAACGATCTTCCGGAGGGTATAGACTCATTCCTCTCAATGTTTGCTGATGATACAAATATTGTGAGGAAAATCAAGACGGATAAAGATAGACAGAGACTACAGGATGACCTGGATAAACTAGAGGAATGGTCTAGAAAATGGCTGCTAAAGTTCAACTCAGGAAAGTGTAAGGTAATGAAATTAGGTGAAGGGAGCAGGAGTCTGAACACAAGATATCATCTGGGAGGTGAAATCCTGCAAGAGTCAAATAGAGAGAAAGATCTGGGGGTTGATATCACACCAAACCTGTCCCCAGAGGCCCACATCAAAAGAATATCATCATCAGCATATGCTAGACTGGCCAACATAAGAACTGCCTTTAGAAACTTGTGTAAGGAATCTTTCAGAACCCTGTATACCACTAATGTAAGACCAATCCTGAAGTATGCAGCTCTAGCCTGGAGTCCATACCTAGTTAAACACAAGACAAAGCTAGAGAAGATTCAGCGGTATGCCACCAGGCTCGTCCCGGAACTGAGAGGAATGAGCTACGAGGAAAGGCTAAAGGAGCTGAACCTCACATCCCTGGAAAACAGGAGAGTAAGGGGAGACATGATAACCACCTACAAAATTCTCAGTGGAATTGACAAGGTGGACAAAGACAAACTCTCAGCATGGGTGGGACACAAACAACGGGACACAGGTAGAAACATAAGAACATAAGAACATAAGAACAAAGGCAACTGCAGAAGGCCTATTTGCCCATACGAGGCAGCTCCTATTTATAACCACCCAATCCCACTCATATACATGTCCAACCCATGCTTGAAACAATCGAGGGACCCCACCTCCACAATGTTACGCGGCAATTGGTTCCACAAATCAACAACCCTGTTACTGAACCAGTATTTACCCAAGTCTTCCCTAAATCTAAACTTATCCAATTTATACCCATTGTTTCGCGTTCTGTCCTGTGTTGATACTTTCAATACCCTATTAATATCCCCTTTGTTATGTCCATTCACCCACTTGTATACCTCTATCATGTCACCCCTAACTCTTCGCCTTTCCAGTGAATGCAAATTAAGCTTTGTTAATCTTTCTTCATATGAAAGATTTCTAATTTGGGGAATTAACTTAGTCATCCTACGCTGGACACGTTCAAGTGAATTTATATCCATTCTATAATATGGCGACCAAAACTGAACTGCATAATCTAAATGGGGCCTAACCAGAGCAAGATATAGCTTGAGAACCACACCAGGTGTCTTGTTACTTACGCTGCGATTAATAAATCCGAGTGTCCTATTTGCCTTATTACGAACATTTATGCATTGATCCTTTTGTTTTAAATTCTTACTAATTATAACTCCCAGATCCCTTTCGCAATCCGACTTCGCAATCTCAACACCATCTAGCTCGTATCTTGTAACTCTATCATCATTACCTAGCCTCAGAACTTTACATTTATCAGCATTAAACTGCATCTGCCAGTCCTTTGACCATTTCAAAACCCTATCTAGATCAACTTGAAGTGATAGTGAGTCCTCCTCCGAATTAATTTCCCTACCGATTTTCGTATCATCGGCAAATTTGCAAATGTTGCTACTCAAACCTGAATCTAAATCATTTATATATATTATAAACAACAGAGGTCCCAAGACAGAGCCTTGAGGCACTCCACTTACAACATTTTCCCACTCTGACTTGACTCCATTTATACTAACTCTCTGTTTCCTTTGGTATAGCCATGCCCTAATCCAGCTTAATATAGCACCCCCAATACCATGAGCCTCTATCTTTTAATCAGTCTTTCATGTGGCACTGTATCGAAAGCTTTGCTAAAGTCAAGGTACACAACATCACAATCCTTACCACTATCAACTGCCTCAACTATGCTAGAATAAAAAGATAACAAATTTGTTAAACATGAACGGCCATTTATAAAACCATGTTGCGACTCAATTATTAATTTATGTTTTTCAAGATGAAGACGAATTTTATTTGCTATTATAGATTCGAGTAACTTTCCCACAATAGACGTTAGGCTAATTGGTCGATAGTTAGACGCAAGTGATCTATCTCCTTTCTTAAAAACTGGTATCACATTAGCAACTTTCCAAAACTCTGGCACTGTGCCTGACTCTATTGATTTATTAAATATGATTGACAGTGGGTCACAAAGCTCCTCTTTGCATTCTTTCAGCACTCTGGCAAACACTTCATCCGGCCCTGGGGATTTGTTTGGTTTGAGTTTTACTATTTGTTTAAGAACATCCTCCCTGGTAACTGCTAAACTCGTCAACCTGTCCTCGTCCCCACCCACATAGACTTGTTGGGCTGAAGGCATATTGTTAAGTTCCTCTTTAGTAAATACAGATACAAAATATTTATTAAAAATACTACTCATCTCTTCATCACTATCTGTTATTTGACCTGTCTCAGTTTTTAATGGACCTATCCTTTCCCTAGTCTTAGTTCGATATAACTGAAAAAACCCTTTAGGATTTGTCTTTGCTTGCCCTGCTATACGAACTTCATAGTTTCTTTTTGCTTTCCTTATCTCTTTTTTAACATTTCTAACTAGTTGTACGAATTCCTGTTCTAAAGTGACCTCCCCATTTTTAATCCTCTTGTACCAAGCTCTCTTTTTACCTATAAGATTCTTCAAATTCTTTGTTATCCACTTTGGGTCATTAGTAATCGATCTATTCAATTTGTGTGGTATACTACGTTCCTGTGCTTTGTTTAGAATATTCTTAAATACGTTATAAATTGAATCTACATCGAAATCCCCATTTACATCACCTATCGCTGGGTTCATGTCTCGCTCCAAGACCGGCCCACACCCCATACCCAAGACTTTCCAATCAATTTGACCCAAAAAATTTCTTAGGCTATTAAAATCAGCTTTTCGAAAATCTGGCACTTTAACAGAATTTTCTCCTACAGGTCTATTCCATTCTATGCCAAATCTGATTTCTTTGTGATCACTGTTCCCTAGCTCACTCCCTATTTCGATGTCATTAATTTGTGTTTCCCTGTTAGTTAACACTAAATCTAAAATATTATTTTCCCGTGTTGGTTCCTTAATGTGTTGCGTAAGAAAGCAATCGTCAATTAATTCTAGAAAATCTTCTGCTTCACTATTCCCTGTTATGTTCAACCAGTTTATTCCACTCAAATTAAAGTCACCCATGACATAAATACTGTTAGATCTAGATGTGCTAGATATTTCATCCCATAGATGCTTTGCTTCCATTCTGTCTAAATTTGGTGGCCTATATATAACTCCAATTATAATATTATTTGCTTTTTCGTTTAATTCTATCCAAATAGTTTCTGTGTGTGGCTCAGTTTTGATTCCCTCTTTGAGACTACATTTCAAATTGTCCCTAACGTATATGGCTACTCCACCACCTCGTCTAATATATCTATCTGTGTGAAATAGTTTAAATCCATTTATTTGATATTCGGCTAATAGTTCTCTATTATCAACATTCATCCACGTTTCGGTAAGTGCAATAATATCTATTTTTTCTGTGCAGACAAGAGCATTTAATTCGTTAATTTTATTTCTTAGACTTCTACTGTTTGTGTAATATACCCTAAGTGAATTGTTATTTTGAGGCCCTTCTCTTTCCCTGATCATTTTGCCAATTCCTTTCTCCCGCAAACACATACTTTTATTACATCCTTCCTCCAAATCAATTACTACTCAGAAACTTACTACTCAGATGAGCCACAGAGACGTTAGAAAGAACTTTTTTCAGTGTCAGAGTAGTTAATAAATGGAATGCACTAGGAAGTGATGTTGTGGAGGCTGACTCCATACACAGTTTCAAATGTAGATATGATAGAGCCAAATAGGCTCAGGAATCTGTACACCAGTTGATTGACAGTTGAGAGGAGGGGCCAAAGAGCCAAAGATCAACCCCCGCACGTACAATTAGGTGAGTACATGTACCTCAGAGGGTCCATGTGTGCACATGTGCCTCAGAGCGTCCATGTGTGCACATGTGCCTCTGAGCATACATGTTTGTTCATGTGCCTCAGAGCATAGATGTGTGCACATGTGCCTCAGAGCATACATGTGTGCACATGTTCCTCGGAGCGTCCATGTGTACCCATGTCCCTCAGAGCACACTTATGTGCTCATCTGCCTCAAAGCGTCTATGTGTGCTCATGTGCCTCAGAGCTTATATGTGTGCTCATGTGCCTCAGGATATACATGTGTGGACATGTGCCTCAGAGCATACATGTGCCTCAGAGTGTACATGTGTGCACATGTGCCTCAGAACAGCCATGTGAGCTCGTGTGCCTTAGATCGTACACGTGTTGTTATGAACCCCCATGTCGCCTAATGAGGTAGGTCTACCGCACAGTTAGAGTTATTCCTCACCTGACCATGGTGAAGACTCAAGGAAGTTAAATAGTGCAAGCAACCGTCATTAAATGTGACCAAGGAGGAGATAAGTCACGGATGAGCTCTTGGATAAGTCACTTGGGGGTGGGAGGTTGGCTGTATGCGACGTCCCATGTGCAAAAATTACGTCATCGCGTGATCATGTCATAGGCAAAGGTCTTAGGACATCTCTTGTGATGAAGAGGTCTGAAGAGAAGGATGCACGTTGTCGCTCCAGAAAATGTAAGATATTTGTGACTTGTGGAGAAGAAGTTGTTAGGAGCTTCGTGAGTGAGGGGTTGAGGAAGCTGAGGGAGGGTGATTGACTGATTGATGAACATTAAGCCACCCAAGAGGGCACACGGGCATGAATAGCCCGTAAGGAGGACGATAGTTGACGTATCTCTTATATAGCGGCAATGAGTCGGGGCTTTCACCCTGACGAGGTGAATGCCCAGGGTAAAATTGGATGACACTTGAGAGAGAGAGAATTCAGTGGGTCCATATAATATGCACATGTGCCCAAGAGCATTCTTGTGTTCACATGTGCTTCAGAGTGTACATGTGGGCACATGCCTTTGTGTGAGTGAGTTCGTGTTACCGTGTATTAAGTGTACTTCTAGCATTGAATTAGCCTCCATGCTGCGTGGCTTATATTGTGACGTACTGATGGTGTCGAAAAATAAAGCGTTCCTCTTCAATTTTTTTTTATTGTTAAAGTCCCTTATCTGAACATGCAAATGTAAAATAAATATGCATTTAAAAACTTACTTTGGCTGTGGCAAGGAGGAGAAGAGTTGTTGTGATGTCATCAGGAAGTGTGTGCCAGTGCTGGAAGCTCCCAGAGGAGGTCGGACAGGCGATTCAAGACTCCCGAGTTGCCACATATATATTTTCATTTATTTTTTCAAATTCATTTTCAGTGCATTCTAATTACTTTTTGCTTTTGTCTTTTCTGATGTGCATATGTGTCTTTTACAATATGTATACAGTAGAACGTTCATAATGTTCTAAGGAACTGTGATATATGTGTCACTTATGTGTCCAAGTAGTTATTTTGGTGACAGGTCGTGCCACCTATGTATAGAGATCAGTTAAAAATAAGAAGCGGAATGCCACATAGAGCCACTCCATATTAGGTCATCCGAGGTGAGTGGTAGCAGTCGAAAAAACTGTGAAGATAGGTATCTATTATGTGCTGCTATGATCATGTTCATTTTTACAGTAAAGTATGACAGTATATTTAAGTAAAAAATGAATTTATTTGTATAATAAACACACACAGGTGAGTGCCAGTTATGCCCCCACATTCCTCTATGGAACAGGTGTAAAAACAGGTTGGTCTCAGTAGGTGTGGTCGGCCGTACCCCTCCTCGCACCTAATGGCCTTGACTTTACTGTAACAGAGTTCTTCACCCAGTGGGGTCGTGTAGGTCTTATATAAGAGTATTTAAGGAGTATTAAATTATAAATCTTCCCAGTGGTTAAAAAAAATCAAAGAATTTATTAATGCTTTATTAGGTAAAAATCACAAATGATGTATAAGAAGTTAGTTATGATAGTAATAATTGTAGTTATGGATTCCTCACTCTTATTCCTCACTCCCCTCCACCTCCCCATCCTCATCTGAGTAGAATTCTAACGTCTCCCCGTCTGTTGTGAGTGGGGGAAGGCCTTGACCCACACCCCCCTTTCTTGGGGATATGGGGTGAGTTGGGTGGTCGCCTTTTGGTTGAGTTTCCTCCCCCCCCCCCACATCTGAAGTGCTCTGGAAAGAGATGGGGAAAATAATTTATAGTGGTTAAAGGTTTTTATAGAATTATATTTTTTATTAGAAAAAAACATTCTATTTTCCTCTAAGAACAGCTAGTACATACCTATCCCCCTGCAGGAGCGACCTTGAGTCCTCTACAGCAGGCATTGTCAATTAGGCTATGTATCAGCCTCTTGTTTGGTACAGACCTCCCACATAGAATTACTACTCTATAAAAGTGGACAGGTCCCAAGAACTGTACTGAGGAAAAAATAAAGAGGTAAAATAGAGGATGTACAAACTTTTTATTGTGGGAAAAAAAATAAATCTTTACCATAAAGTGAGGATAATACTAACCAGGCCCCTCAAGGACTTCAATCTTCCCTGTGGGTGTTTTTGGAGAGACACCTTCCATTTGTAAAATGAGGAGGTTGTTTGTCTACTGGGGAGGCTGTGGGGCGGGAGGTGTTTTTATAGGGGGTACCCCTCCTTATTAGGTAGGTTGCCTAGCTAACAAAAATATTCTCTACACCACCTATAAGAACGAACCCCTACACCCCTACAAAATGTCTTAACACAATGATGTTTCATAGGAAAATATCGTCTCGCATAAGCAAGGGCTCGTTTATCATTTAATTTTAAAGTAACGCTGGAAAATACTTTATGAAAGTAATATACTGTTGAAGGCAACCCCAGATGACTTATTCTGTGCACAAACATGACGCAATAGAGCCCGCAGGCAAGAGTAAAATCACTCTGGAGTCTGTAGCACATCCCAAACACCTCTGTTATTTTGTTAGTTTTAATAAATCCTTGAAAATAATGACCGTAAGTAACCGCCGACATTGCATAACTATTGAAAAAAAACATTCGATGTTTAACTTTATGAACATAAATAGCTACCCAATGGCTCATAGTTAATCTGCTATGTGATGGTAAAATATGGCTTATGAAGATGATAGGTTTTCTTGATGAGATATTTAAATGTTCTATCTCGTCTGCATTAAAACAACCTAGTAGAGAGCTTGATCCCCTAGATTATTTTTTAAATTAATATTTATATCATAACAATTCATTATGTTTTTAAGCTCGCACGTCACATAGAACAGTTCTCTGCCCGTTGATGGATAGTACTCCTGTTGCTTTCCCAAACAGTAAAACCAGTCTGTTATATGTAACACCACTACCAAATTCAAGCTCCATACGCAAGTTGCCAGATTTCTCCACAGGGAGGGAATCTTTTGTTTGAATGGTGGTTAAGTCAAAGGCGAATATTGATCTCCCCTTATTAAAAGTGTCATAGCCTAGCAGCGAATCACGCTATAACCCTAATGTCTTCAAAGTTTCGTAATAAAGGCGGGAATTATGGTTGTCGAAATCACCGCCAATGCGGAAAATTGCATTATTGTTCAAATACATAGCAATATTTTTCAGCTTTGCATTTTCAAAATATAATCCATTACCTTGGTGAAGGCTGGTGAAATAATTCATTGGTATAATTACCATGAATATCTTGTGAGGAATTACTTGTGCCCAATGCTGATCAATTAAGAGGTTAGTTTGATTTCCCGCTAGGACATATGTTTTAGAAATGGTTCTATTGAAAGTATAGCTTATGGGGTCAGGAGATGCTAATAGTGAGCTGTTTAAGGCTAGGTAGGCACTCGGGTAGGGGAACACCCCCGTTACCCATAACTTAGCATAATCCATATGCAAGCGATACTTAGAGCCATCGTCCACGCTTGTATTTAGCACCCAAGCGTGTGGAGAGAGCTCCAATTTTAGACGTACATCTATATTATCTAATATGTATTGGTCTAGGGTTGTTGCATCCAATACTAGGGGAAAACACATTGACAAACCTTTTCCTTTTAAATCGGACATAATTTTTTTATCCTTGGCGGTTGCTCCGGTAAAAAATGTATTAGTAAATTCGTTAGGAATTATACCATCATCACTCCAGTCCCTACGAATGGCTCCAATTCTCCCCAAGGAAGACATTTTTGAAGGAGGCAGGGAGGTAATTAATTTAATAAACGACCAATAATTAAAATTAGAATTTGTTTCAACTACCTGCTCTCCTAAAAACACCTGCACACCTTTAAACATGGTATTTGACAACCCATTCACAAATTCCACATAGTCATCCTCTTTTAATTTTGTGGTATCGTCATCTTTCGTTAAAGATACTTTAAAATCTATAACAATATTAGCTAGATCTAAGAAGGTGCGCTGGGTTCCGGGGATGCGGAATTCTAAGTAATTATCCCGCAAACGTTGATTAATGGGGAGGTTGACAGGTAGCATGTCTATTTGCTGTGTAGAGGCAATTGAACTTTCCACATTACGTATTCTGTTACTTCTAGGAAATTGGTCAATAATACTGGAGCTATAATATTCTAATGGTATTTTTGCCCCGGCTCCACTAGCCTCTGCCATGATCCCCTCCAAAAGGTGAAGTATGACTGCTTACTATAGTGAAAATACGTCATTTTTATACCCAAGACCTCGTTTACATTTTTTATTTTATTTTTTTTTTTTATTTTTTATTCTCCTAGAGAGTCTTTTAATTTTCCCGCCTGTTACCAGTTTCTTCCCCACAGTCTTAAGAGCATCAATACCGTGAGTTCTCAGAGCACTCTTTACATCCCGTTTACCACTGGTTAAATCACCAAGAACATTTTTCCCGAAATCGATAGCACTCGGTGTTACAGCTTTCATGAAAAATGATATGGCCCGTTGAGCCAAGCCAGCCAAGGTCCCAAAAGAAACACCACCAGATCTGAGATAAGGTGCTTGGAATGTGTGTATGTCATTCATCGCTCCTCCTCTCAACCCATGTCTCCTAGAGAGGGGGAGGAAGATCTCCCCAAACTCCCTCTGGGAAGATGGATGGAAATGTACACGCATTCCGACACCTCTTCTTATAATAACCGAAGTCGTGGGTAAACACTTCTATATATATATTTATATTGTGACGATAATCTCTTATCAGAGATGTAGCCTGCTATTTTCGTATTTCATCACGTCCTCAACAATATACAAGATACGTTTTGTAGTGGCTAAACGTATATATCAAGACAGCCACACGCACCAGCAACTCCCTCCTCCCCCCACTCCAGCACCTGCTGTACACCTGGCCGACGCGCCGAACCCTTCAACTGCCTAACTAGCGACTTGCGGCCATCCAGCTTTCTCATTGGCCGCCAACCAACACGCCACTCCGGTTCCTCGCCAATCACAAGTCATCGCCAGTTATTGTTGGAGTCCCTTGCATTTCTGCCAGTCAGAATATCGTGTGCTCTCAAGCTATGAACACCTAAGTGACTCACCTTGTGTGGTCAAATAGAGGTTTATAGTTAGTGCATATATTCCAGCATTCATATTTTATTTACCTTTGTATGTCAATTCTCCTCCCCCATTAACGTAATCTATTTTCATGTTTATTTATTTTTCCACTTGACATTTTTTACCATTAAGCCAAGATTTTGCATTTATTTCAATTTGTGTTTTTTTATTGTTATTAAACTACATTGTTTATTATTGTGTTTTATGTTTCTGACCTTACCACAGATTACCAAACACGCAGTCATTCTTTTTTTTTCTCTTTTTTTTCTTTTCTTTTTTTTAATAATTAATATGTGGCTCAGCACTGACACCTGCTAGTTGGAAGACTGCCGACCACCATTTCCAACTCGTTACCGTCACAATATATATAGATTATATTGCTATATTTTAGAGCAGATATGCAAGACTGCCTTAACCAACCTTCCATCTTCAAAACTAACGATTCGCCCAAACTGATCTGTTATTTTAATACTTACTTTCTCCAACGTGTTAGTATTTAATGTCTTGTACATTAGGGGATGAGCCCCTCTAGAATATGAGTCATGATAATTGATTGCATCCAAGATATTTACAATCTGGCCCCCATATCGTTCCGGCTCGATGACGTCACTATAAATGAGTAAATAGTCACAACCCCCCATCATTGTCTGGGGGAATGAGCCCACAACCTTGGAGGCTGTTGTAATGTCATCTGTTTTTGCCCGATAAATTGTGTATTTGCGACCGCTGTCAAAACCAAATGCATTAGCTATTCTGTGTTTAAATTGAAGGCTGAGAGAATATAACGAGCCAGTACCTTCATTATTAAGAGTTGAAGCTAGTAATACCCGCTCTAAAGATTGGTCATAGGTGAGGATTGGTTCTTTATCTGGGAAGTATATTTTGAAATCACTCCTGAAACTTAGTTTCATGTCAGTGATTATTTGCCGGCTAACCTCACCCGTGATGAATTTGATGTTTCATGATAGTATGTTGGTTTTGGGGAGGAAGGTGTAAATTAAGTTGTCTGGACTTTTAGAAAGAGTTCCACATTTAAAAGTAGCATAGATATCTATGGCAGACTCACCCCTCATCCTTGATGATGGCATTAATTCGTCTGGGTAGAAGTATGTTGACTAAAGCCACCTCATGTTTAATGGAAGGGTTTAAATGTAACGTGGGGATGGCTTTTGTAAATGCTGAACTTGTGTTGTTGTATAAATCTTCTTGTTCGAGACTAGTAAGATATACGTAATGTTCCTCGGCCATTTTGCACTTATGTACTGATTGGGGGATATACGGGAGAGGGGTTTTTGTACGATGGGGGGAAATAAAACAACATTATTTTTTTTGGAGATATATACAAGAGTTGTTACATTCTTGTACAGCCACTAGTATGCGTAGCGTTTCGGGCAAGTCCCTGGAATACGATCCCCTGCCGCGAAGAATCGTTTTTTCATCCAAGTACACATTTTACTGTTGCGTTAAACAGAGGCTACAGTTAAGGAATTGCGCCCAGTAAAAATTAACCGCATGCATAAAGAAATGGGTAGCTTTATCATTTCATAAGAAAAAAATTTGAGAAAATATATTAATTCATGAAAATTTGGTTTCTTAGGAAAATCGGGTCTTGCATAGTAGGCTTGTAATGCCTACCAAACCATAGTATAGTAATGGCTGCTCTACCATTGTAATGCCTACCATAGTAATGGTAATATTTCCGTTGTAACGTTGACTAAACCATTGAAATATTATTAAATCATTTATTGTAATATCTCTATCCACACTTAATAACCAACAAACAGTAATAACGGACCAGCATGACCCCTCGCTGGACTGTCACGAATATAAGCTGAATATTAAATGAGGAATATCACAAGGAAAGGGATTATTAATCTTACCCTTTTTTCACTGCCACCACCTTCCAAAGGAATGAATGTGTCTATAATTATCGGTCCCCAGGAAGGAAGGGACTCGATAATCAGGGAACTCAACGGACCAGTGATTGAAATTGAATGGATTACTTTAGTCTTATTGAACTGAACGGGGGAGGCTCTCGCTTTACTTTATTATTCCTAAGAATGGAGAAACACAGGGAAGTTCTAACACAGCACATGAAAATCGCATGAATAACATATATTAACACCAGGGGACAGATAACTCACCAAGATGAAATTAACAATTATTTTATTATTGTAACTGTATATTTAAATCACAATTGACATATAGCCTACTCTAATAACATCTACCAAAATAAAAGAGGCAATGGAAATGCAATCACCAATATGCAAGAAACGTAGGAGCACACTACCTTCAATCGCACACTGCGGCCAAGATGTTGATGGCGGCCCTCAGCCCCTTTGGACGCGGGCTGGCTTGCCCTCCAGTCCCGAAAAACTCCCAAGACACACTAATTCTCTCTCTTACAAAAAATGCTACCACACTCCTAGGCCCAATTTAACTCCGCCTCTCCCAGCCTAGGCCAATGGATTTAAACATAACTGGGTGAACTAGAGACCGGCCAATGGCATGGCAGGCACTCCTGAGACTGCCTTTCTACTCAACCAATGAGCGCAGAGTGTCACTCTCAGACCAGACAATTCTTGATTAGCCCCGCCCCCTAGGACTGGGCATAGGCCTTGTTTCTGAACGTTCTGTTTGACTACCGTAGGCTCACACACCGTTCCCACGGTACGACAGGAAACGCCCACAAGACGGCTGGCGCTCTCTGGCTGCCCGACATTCGAGAACTCAAGTTTTATTGGTCCTGGAGTATTGTTCTAAAAGTTTGTCACTGACTAATTTCCAAAGACGGCCAAGGGGAGCAAGAGGCAGGAAGCTTTATGACCCTTGACGAAAGATGGTTGGCCCACGGGGAAGGGGAGAAAGAGGGTAGAAAGGGAGAAGAGAGGGAGAAGGGAGGGAGAAGGGAGCGAGAAGGGAGGGAGAAGGGAGAAGAAAGGAAGAAGCAATGATCTACGCGCCAGATCATTACAACTCCCCCTCCTCGGAAATTAAGAAATTTGTGTGTAAAGAAATTTACACACACTTTTCTTATCCAAAACCCTGACCCATCATGAACATTACTCCACAACCAACATTTAACTCAACAATAACTGACCCATTGCCTCAAACAAAAGAAATGATTATCTAATCCTAACTAATAGTGGCAACACACATAAAACAGAATAATGTTTCCTCCAAAACAAAAATAATGGCACCCCCAAGGTGTGCCCTAGCACGTATACATACAACAAACACAGAAATAATACATAACATAAGGACAGAGACCGTCCCTATAATCCTGGCTGTCCACTTGGATACAGCCCTGTACCTTCCAACTACCTGGAAGACCAAACATCCTATACCTGTCTTGATAACTGTCTTGATAACCAATAACCGGGAAAATCAAAACCTAACAACTAGCTAAAATGAGCCGATAGCCTTCAGCTATCCCAGTATTCCACCTGGAATAAAGATCAAACACATCACATAGAAACATTAAAAAAATCAATGTCATCAAAATAAAACAAATTATAAAATTCCATCAAAAATATATAGAGAAATATTCCCTCTCAGGGACCCCGTGTCGCACACCTGTGGCAACTGCCTACCACAGCGTGTCCAAATCCTTAACCTAAAGAAAATACACAAAAATATTTTTATTAAAAAAAATTCGATGTCCACAGACATGTCTCTAACCAACAACAACAGCGGGTGAACACATTTTTCAGACTGTGTACCACCCTTATTGTTCAGTAATCCACAAAAAAAAAAAAAAAATTATATAAATATCAGTATCTAGGATCTAGAAAAATCTAGATAAAGTTCCCCACTGATCAACGTTTCTAGAGATCCTACTAGATGGTTCTCAAAACAGTTCACTCAAACAACTTTTCTAGAGACAAGGTAATTTTCTAGTAACAATTTCTAGATGTTCACTTTCTAGATTTTTTTTTCTATTTCACTAGTTCTAGTTTTCAACATTTAATACTGTTCCAGAGAGCGTTCCGAAGGTGTACAGAGGTGTTACTATCAGATGGAAAATTAGAGAGTTGAACTAACTGTTCCGAGTTAACACAGTTTACTATATTCCTTAAAATTCATTTCATATAACTTTTCTATACAAAAGTTCTATCGTTCGGTCCTGGTGACATCTCGTTGCTGTAGATTCCGGCGACTACCTCAAGTTGCTTGGAGATCCTGGTCATCTGGAAGTTCCATTTCCGGCCTCGGCCAACTACGGACAGTACAGGGGGTCTCGCACTGCCCGCACCGGCTTGCGTGACAGCTGACAGCTGGCGGCTGTCAGCTCAGGTGGACCCCGCTAACAGGAACCCGGGTTCACCTCTTCTTATCGCTTCCAACAGTCATGATGGATTGTTGTTAACCATGGCTGCCACCGTAGAGCACAGCTTCGACGTGTCATGATGTCTCGCGTTGGTAGTGAGGTTCGAGTGGCGTTGAAGAGGATGGCATGGTGACAGGACAGGTGGGCCCTGCCTCAGCTCCTGGGCGACGTCATCTACCGACGTTTACTTGTTATCCCGGTACTACTGGGCCGGTACACCTTTCCGTGCAACCCCTCGTGCAGCTGAGCTTGGGCCGAGATACAGGAATGTACCTCCTCTGGCGAAACAGCAGCACTCTGTAGGGGTAGTGCTGTTCGTACCCGGGACCGCCGTGTTGCCTCTTCGTTTCCACAGACGACGCAACCGCAGGTTTTGAGAGAGCTTACAGTCGTTGCAATTAGCGTTCTTCTTCGTTTCCACTCGTCTTCCACTTCCGGTTTTCCGCAGTCTTGACTTAGCGGCTGGTGGACTTGGTTGGTGACCTTGAGACAGCTAGCCCACGGTTGTGATGGTGACTGACTCTGCTCCGTGAAGACAGCATGGCTGGACTGGGACAACCTCGTTAGTGACGTGAGGTGTCGGCTGGGTGACTGTACGCCAGTCACCCCTTCCGGATAACCAATTGACGAGTTTCCGGGTACAAGGGGGAGGACTTTATGTAACGTGCCTCAGACCCCGATCTTATCAGCCAGGTGGGTCATCCCCAGACCTGCTGATCTCGATCCTTGGTTCACGTGTGACTGGGAGGCTGGAACTGGTGTACCGTCAGACCTGAGAAAGACAGTCAACAACAAATGGCGGAAGCATGGATATTACTCTGAGGGAATAGGAAGTTGGAAACCCCAGAGCAAGGCAAGTATGCTACCTGAGTCATGCACATCAGTAACTACACACCATTGCCTCTACAGGATTATATGAACTTTTACTAAACCTGACTAGGGGAGATCATTACACTTACTGTACAGCTCGCGACCTTGTTACCATAGGGTGACAAGATTGAGCTTGACTACTGATGAGATTTAACAGGAGGTCATCCTCATCCTCTGACTCATCACTTGGATCATTAGACAGGTCAGGAATTAGACTTGCTGAAGGCAGCTCTAGTTCCTCCCTCGCGTGATAAGGTTTTAATTTATTAATATGAATGGTTCTCTCAACTTGGTCCTCAAAAATACCTTTAATAACAAAATTAACCGGACCTTTTCTTTCAATTACTCGGTAGGGGCCCGCCATCTAGGTGCAAGTTTCCTACTCTGATTGGCGGGAGCCGCCTCATTAACTCTCAACACAAGACTCCCGACTTTCAATTCAAGGGGTCGTACCTTTTGTCATAATGTTGAGCATAGCGATCTCGTGCTGTCTTGGAAGCCCTAGCTGCAATTCTCCATGCATTTTTCATCTTATTTACAACTTCTGATGGGTAGTCTTCCCCATATGCAATATTATGTCTGTTAAGCAGACCTGATGGGAAATTACATGAATGACCTGTGAACAGCAAAAGGGGTTGGGTGTTAATGGACTGATGGATGGCAGTGTTCAGCGCAAACTGGACATAGGGGAGGTGTTCGTCCCACGAATTGACATCATGCTCTGCAAGAATTGCAAGCATATCTTTAACTGATCGATTCGTCCGTTCTGTCATACCGTTAGCCTGAGGGTGATAAGCCGTAGTGAATGCTGAAGTCGTTTCTACAATTTTACATACTTCTCTGAAAATATTCCCATTAAATTCCTGACCACGGTCAGAAACTAATACTTTAGGGGGACCGAATACAGTGACAAACCTATCTAAGAACGCCTTTGCAACAGTTCGTGAATCTTTCTGAGGCAAGGCAATCAGTGTGGTGTACCTGGAAAGGTGGTCTACCAACACCAATACGTAACGGTTTCCTGAATGACTGTGATGCAGATCAATCAGATCAGCCCCACCCGATCTAAAGGTTCCAAAATATCTGGGAATTCTTAATGGAGCTTGTACCTTAAGGGTACCTTTCCTCCTTTGACAATGACCACAGGACTTAACGAAGTTAATGACCTCTGTTAACATACCGGGGAAGAAAAAGAGTGACTTGGCTTTCATGTGAGTTTAAAAAATCCCCGGATGACCTGCAATCTTAGACGCATGCGCGAGTTTCAACGCTGACTTCTTCAACACTTCTGGGATAACCAGCTGAAATACTGCACGATCCTTCTGTCCCTTTACATAAATAAGACCCCATCCTTCATTTCAAAATCATGAATTGCTAAATTACTTTTCTTTGACGGATATTTTCCTCCCTCTAAAGTTCAATAATCTCTTTCCACCTTGGTTCGTTCATCTGGAATTCTCGCATTTTCTCGCTAGGAATATTTTCAATATTCAGATTTACATTAATAGTAGCAATGTTCTACTCAAAGTGTCTGGTACAACATGTGATGGACCAGGCTTGTAAAGTATTTGGAACGAGTGAGCAGCTAGTTCATGAGACCAACGTGACATGCGAGGGCACTTAGTTCTTTTCTTAAAAATATGAGTTAAAGCTCTGTGATCTGTATAAATGACAAAGTGACGTTGGAAAAGATACGGTTCAAAGTACCTAACACTTTCTACCACAGCCAAAGCTTCCCTATCCGTTGCCGAATAGCGGATCTCCGGACCCTAACCTTCCTGCTGAAATATGCTACAGGGTGAGGAAGATTGTCATTATCACGTTGCATTAAGCACCCACCAATAGCTATACCACTGGCGTCAGTGTGTACTTCCCACTCCTTATCAAAATCAGGTACTGCCATACTGGGGTTGTAATGAGTTGACTTTTTAAATTTGCATAAGCGTTATCATGCTCAGGTTTCCAAACGAATTTAAATTTTTCTTAGTAAGCTCAGTTAACGGTGCTGTTGTACCTTGCAAAACCCTCTATGTGGCGACGGAAATATCCGGCTGCCCCCAGAAACCTTCGAACATCCTTTGCTGTCTTAGGTGTTGGCATGTCAGCAATGGCACGACAGGAGTCGGGGTCAGGTCGGATACCATCTGTGCTCACCTGGAATCCCAGAAACTTGAATTTCTGAGACGCCAGAGTGCACTTACTCACGTTAGTTTGAAGCCCGCCTTATCTAATAGTGACAACGTCTCAGTCAAATCTCGTAAGTGCTCATCGAACGTCCTAGAGTAGATAACACATCATCCAGGTACGCTAATGAGTGCTTCCCAAGACGGACTGAGGATATAATAATAGCCCTCTGGAATGATGAAGGCGCTGTTTTTAACCCGAAAGGCATCCGCTTGAATTGATAAGTATGAACCCCATCAGAGAAGCGGTCTTCTCTCTATCTTTCTCAGCTACTGGTATGGCCCAATACGCAGATTTCGCATCAGAGTGGAAAAAGTATTGGCTGCCCCAAATGATCTATAATTTCTTGTATCCGTGGTAAAGGATACACATCACCTTTAGTAATTTCATTTATCTTTCGGTAGTCAACACAAAATCTATAACTACAATCCGGTTTACGTACCAATACTACTGGCGACAACCATGGTGATGTACTAGGCTCTATCACATTCTGTCTTAACATCTTCTGACACTCATCCCTATTATTCCTTCGCCCGTTCCGGAAGCCTCCATTGACGGGTGTAAATAGGAGGATGATCACCGGTAGGATA
>WNGS01000707.1:110782-125238 GCA_020271785.1 Procambarus virginalis | reverse complement strand
TATATACACACATTGTATATACCCATGTACTATGTGTTCACCATAGCGAACCACTAAGCTAGTATGGTGAGCAAAACAAGAGTGGTTGCCACACACAGTGACGCTACCTCGATTCCCTCCCTCACTCCCTCACCAAAATTCCTCCTCCCACAATACTATACACAGCGCTAATTATCATCACAATCCTGCTATTATCACAATCCTGGTCACTAAATCCTGTAAATGAATAATTGACCACAAGTTTATTTTGTAAAGGAACATAAGAAGTCATTTGAAGATTCCTAGATGGACGAAATAATGTTGTGGTGCTTTGGCTAGCGCTGTGAACATCGTGAACAGCATTGATTCACTGATATTTGAACTTTGTAGTCATTATCACACTCAGGCTCTTCTGTAATACTATCACGGCTAAATAATACCAGTTACATATATATTTTGACATTATTAGGCAATGCTGTGGTCACAAGCTGAACAGCAGTGCTGTGAGCTCATGTTGCTAGCACCAGCTTTGGTTGCTCACTCATTACTGAGGCTCTCACACCTGGGAATGTTGCCTACAATTTTTTTTTTAAATGGCGTCTGTTTACAAGAGCCCTGAGGAAGCTGATGTGAACACTATGTAGCAACAGTTTTGAATTATACACTATACCTATAAGATCCCGGAAGCGCGTTGCGCACTCCACGTTGAGCGCCTGCAGGCGAACTGTGCAGTTCAGTGGTTAAGGTTCGTCATGGTATTAGATGTGTGAAATTGCGAGGTGAAAAGCAATCTGCTGATGCAAAAGGTGCAGATGAATATGTGTCAAAATTTGAGGAGATCGTGCAGGATGATTCTTTATCTCCCGAGCAAATTTATAACGGCGATGAAACTAGCTTGTATTGGCCCATTGTGGACGGTTATACATACAGTATCTACTCGATTTAACTACTGTCTCCACTCGATCATCCGGACTATATGGTAAGGACCCCCAGCCGGATTATCACATTTTTCGGATAACTATTTTTATACTACAAACAACATAATTTGAATTGCCTTGTCACAAAATTATTAAATATTCAACTAGAAACCTTAACTTGCCTTGTTGGTGTTTGTCGTCTTGATTGATGCCACACATTTTGAAGTTAAAAATTCTTAACAATTTACGTATCCTATACTAACACAACACAAAAATTAACACTTAAAATTACTGTACAGTTCATTAAGCAAAGTTAGTTTCGACTGCCAGCTGCTGAAGCCTCACTGGTTAAAGGCATTTGGCTTGCCTGTGAAGTCTCGCTTGTTGAACAACACGTAACTTGTCCTTAATTGCTAGGCCAACCTTCTTCCTCTAACACCTCCAGAGCGATTGATGCTGCTACCAGATATAGTCTTGACCAAAATGTTCAAAGTTACCATGAAAATAAGTTATTTAAAAAAAATATTTCACTAATGGCTCGGTACTGTGTATAACACGAGGGACGGACGCACATGGGTTGACTAGTGTTAGACGGGTCCACTTGGTGGGGCAGCTATAGCACCTTTCATAGGCCGCCAGGAGGAAAAAAATTCACTATTTTTGAAGGACACTTCAGCCTGTGCACATTGCTTTTAGGAAACTTGTTTATTTATTACATAATTACTAGTACTTATTTCATTTGTTTTTGGCTATGATTAATTGTTCTAAAATTAATGGTAATTCCTGTACCCAGGTGGTCCCTCCCGACGCACCCCTCCCACCCTCCCAACACCACCCACCCACCCACCACACCCCCTCCTCCGCCATGCGTCTAGAGCCACAGACGGGATTAATACGGCATGGCTGAATTTTCATCCGGCCAAACCAGCTTTTATCCGGTTCCTGTGGCCATTTTGGCCGGATATTGTAATAACTTTATCCGATCACAATTTTGGCCATATAAGGGCGTTTTCCGGATGTTTGAATCCCGGATAATCGCGGAGTTACAGTACCTATATTGGGCTCTACCCTGGTCGTTATTTCCGGAGCTCCGGTATTTCCGAAGTTAAGATGTCGGTAATTTTACAAGTAACATTCAGGTAGGATATATTTTATACTGTATAACTAAAATTAAAAAAATTTCATTGTGTAATTGCGTTCCAGGTTAGTTCCTGTGTTAGTGCCCATTCTATCACAGGTTACAATTAATAATTCCTTCAGGTAACAAGTTGGATCACACAAGTGGACAAGTGGACCACACAACAAATGAACCATATTAACCAAACACCTCCCTCCCTCTCTCACCCCCTCTCTTCCCTCACCCCCACCACCACCACCCTCCCTCCCTCACTACTTCTATCCTTCCCTGCCTCTCCCCTTCAATGTCTCCCTCTGTCACTGCATCTTCCCCTCAATGCCTCCCTCCATCACTGCCTCCCATCCCTCCCTCAATGCCTCCCTCCATCACTGCCTTCCTCATAACATGAAAACAGCAGGCTCTAGAGGAGGGAGCTACTAATGGGGTCAAGGGAGCTAATAAAGGGGTCGGGGCTAAGTGCAGACCCTGGACGTGTCTGTCAGCTCCTGCTCGCAGATCCTAACTGAGCATAATTCATCAATAAAACTATATTTGTTTAATTAATAAATAGGAAACTATAAAACATGTTAATGATTAATAATGTATAGTAATATACAAAAATTAACATATTTGGCATAAATATTTTACAACTAAGATTAAAAATTTTAATACAGTATGGGTGAGAGGTTAGGCAACAATCGCCTGGTCAGCAGTTCTGCCCTCTGCATCCCTCAACACCACCATCCCTCTCCCTGCCTCCCTCAGCACCACCACACCTCTCCCTGCCTCCCTCAACACCACCACAACTCTCCCTGCCTCCCTCAACACTACCACCCCTCTCCCTGCCTCCCTCATCACCACCACAACTCTCCCTGCCTCCCTCAACACCACCACCACCCCTCTCCCTGCCTCCCTCAACACCACCACCCCTCTCCCTTACTCCCTCAACACCACCACTCTCCCTGCCTCCCTCAACACCACCCCTCTTCCTGCCTCCTTCAACACCACCCCTCTTCCTGTCTCCCTCAACACCACCCCTCTTCCTGTCTCCCTCAACACCACCCCTCTTCCTGTCTCCCTCAACACCACCCCTCTTCCAGCCTCCCTCAACACCACCCCTCTTCCTGCCTCCCTCAACACCACCCCTCTCCCTGCCTCCCTCAACACCACCCCTCTCCCTGCCTCCCTCAACACCACCCCTCTCCCTGCCTCTCCCCCTCAATGCCTCCCTCCATCAATCACTGCCTTCCATCCCTCCCTCATTGCCTTGGAGGTCGGTGGCCTGTTGCCATGTAAGGGCCCGCTGATGCCAAAACAAACCCAATACCGACCTTCGGTAATATCGACCGCCAGACCGTATATGAGGCTCCAGATACCGATCTCTCAAACCGGTCGTTATTATCGGCAAATCGGTATAAAAGAGGCCATTAAATTGAGTGGATACTGTACGCTCATCAGGATGAAAGTGATTGTTCAGCTGGGTTCCAGGCAAATATAGAATGGCTCTCTTTACTGGTTTGTGCAAATGCAGCTGGCACACACAAATTAAGATTACTTGTTATAGGCAAAACTAAAAATCCAAGGGCATTTGAGGGTGTCAAGCATACTATCCCTGTGATTTATAAGGTTCAGCCCAGCGCATGGATGTCTAGGGACATTTTTTGTGAATAGTATTCAAGTCATTTCTTACCCGAAGTGAAAACCATTTTAAGAGCATTGGTTTACCAGAGAACAGCAAAGTAGTGCTCTTTCTTGATAATAGCTCAACACATCCACATGAAGATGAGCTAGTTCAGGGCAATATGTTTGGTAAATTTTTGCTACCCCAGCACCACTTCCTTGATCCAACCCATGGACCAAGGAATAATTGTGAACCTCAAACTCCACTTCAGAAATGAGTTTGCAAGGCAACTCCATGCAAAGAAGGGTATCACCAAGGACTTTATGAAAACATTTACTATAAGGTCAGCTGTGTAGTGCACTGCACATGCATGGGAAATGGTCAATCAACCTTGAAGTATGCCTGGAATAAACTTTGGCCTGCAGCCAGTTTGTTTCCTGACGACGATGACGAGAATGTTGCCAATTTTGAAGGATTTGGTGGAAAGAAAAGCAACGAAATGACGAAATTAAGACATGAACTCCTTGCCTATGTTAAAGGAATAAATGAAACGTCCCAACATCTGAGAAATAAATTGATCACAGCCAATCCTGAGGAAGAAGTGGATGCATGGATTGAGTGTGATCGAGATGTTCCTACTGCACCAAGCATGTCTGATGATGATATAATCAATTTGGTGACAGAAAACAGCCAGGTGAATTTGCAGGACTTAGAAGATTTGTCAGAGATGGAGGAAGATAGAGCAACTCAAGCAAGCATTGCAGAGGTAGAGAAGAGCTTAAAACCATTTTAACCTCTCAACTGTTCGGCTTCCAAATATGACCACCCCCCCCCACCCCAGTGCATAGGAAATAAATTCTCTGGATTTTTTTTTTTTTGTTAACCTTCAAACCGCGCATATCATATATAAATGATATCAGTGACAAAACCGAAACCGCGCACATCATTTATAAATGATTTCGTGTCTAGCGGTATAATTTAAACGCCCCGCCTGGGATAGGGGCAGCTATAGTACAGCCACGACTGATAGTTGCCAGATGCCACCTAGAAAAAAAATCCAGCCCAACATTCTTGGGTGTGAGAGCGTCAGTACTGCGCCAGCCATACTGACGCTCAAGGCTGGCGCACGCAGGCTGGCGCACGCAGCACGAGCTCACACCACTGCTGTTCAGCTTGTGACCACAGCATCGCCTACAAATGCCATAATATAAATGATACTGCTATTATTTAGCAGTGATAGTATTACTGAAGACCCCTGACTTTGATAAAACTGACCAGGATTCTGATAACAGCGTGATTGTGGTGATATTTAGTGCTGTGCTCGATGGAGGGAGGAGTACGGCTGTGGAGGGAGGGTTGTGGGCGTCGTCTTCTGACTGTGTGTGGCCACCATTTATTGACTGCACTCACCATACCAGCTTAGTGGTTCGCTATGGTGAACACAAATGTAGATACTTATATATAACGTGTGTATAGTGTGAGATAACAGCGAGAGGAGTAGGTTGGGAGCCGCCATTTTGGTGAAGGAGGAGCGTCGTCTGCACGATTTGGCATGTTGTTTACTGATGGCTACTATGGTCTTTGGGCACCATACCAGCTTATTTGTACAAGTATGGTGAATAAAACAGGTAGATACTTATATATAATGTGTGTATATAGCGTAATAACACCACAACCAATATTGTTGGAGGAGAAATATTAGTGCGTCTGGCCTTGAGGGCGGCCGCCGATCAGCTGACTGTGTGAGTAGCTATGTCTTTGTGGCTTTACTCACCATACAAGCTTAGATGTACAGTTATGGTGAACAAAACATGTAAATGCGTATATATAACGTCTGTGTATAGTGAATAAATGCAAAAACAGTATTGTGGGAGGTGAATGAGGGCGAGTGAGGTGGTGTTGAGGGAGGGAGTGGCAGTGAGTGGCTTGCTAGTGTTTGGCGGCCACTCCTCGTTGCTTTTTGACTCACAAGACCAACTTAGTAGTTCGTTATGGTGAACAAAACATGCAGATACTTATATATAACCTGTGTATATAGTGTAACAACAGCAAAACTATTTGTTTATTGTTTTATGAACATAATAATAGAATCACTTATATGCACTCCATAATTTTGAGTACAGCGATGGTTCACACATTTTATAATATAAATATACCACAATTCACTGTATGGAATAATATTACTGCAAAAAAACTAAGAAAAAATCAATCAGACACATTGAAATAATTAGGTAATAATATATTTGTGGCAACTGCCGTCTGACAGCTCGGGCGGAGCAGACCTCGTCTGGCGAAGGCTCTGCCAACGCCCCTTTTTTGCCACACTTCCCTACCCTATTGCGGCTAAAATATGCCACCTACGATTTTTTTGTTATTTTTTCCGTGATCAGGGAACAAAAATAAACACTTCTATAAGACGAAAGACTTTTTTGGATTTTTTTTTTTTTGTTGCGCCTGTGGGTGTGAATTCCATTTGGGCCCCTAGCGGTTTGAGGGTTAAAGTGTCGAAAACCCTTCCTTGAGTATGGATATGTTAACAAAAAGTCAAAATTGTACTTACTTTGGTTGCTATTGGGTCCGTAAGTTCGCGCGTGACGTCATTAATCCCTGGCCACCAGTGGTGTATGCCCCCAGGGCCACTAGCATGCCTGGCTCAAGATGCGCCAGTTGCCATGAACATATTTTTGTTCATTTTTTACGCACAGTTCCAAATACATTTTATTTGTTTTTTGTGCCAATCCTATGTAAAATGAACATGTACACTATATTATTGCAGTAGAACATCCGTACTATTTGAAAAAAACTTGACAACTTGAAAAACGTACAACTTGAAAAAAAGGTGACACCCCCAGGGTCAACACTTGCAGCAGAGGAGCTCCAACATATTTCAACAATCCTAAGTATTGTAGTACAGGTTGATGATAGTGAGTGGTGTCCCAGAGAGCATAAAGGTATAGTGTTCTTGAAAAATAGGTGAGATAACAGGAATGTGCCAAGGGAAGTGAAAAATCGGATGAGAAAAAGTTGCCCCTAGTGTTTACAGTGCAGAGAACAACATTCAAGATGGCCACTGGCAAGTGGAAAAACAAAACAGAGCTTGATTTTGAGGGATTCAATGAAGAAAGCATTGATATTAGCAGTCTACATAACAAGTTGGTAAATTTAGATAGTATAGTGAACTCTCATGTAGAAATAATTCGTAAATTGAAAGAAAGTAATGACCATTTGAATAGCAAAGTTTTATGTCATGAGGATATAGTGAAAGACTTGCACAAGGATAAGAATCAATTGGAAACAAATTGCAAAGACATGGAAGAAGAAAATAAACTCTTAAAAATAGCTTTGGAAGAAGTTAAAGTAAATTTAAGCATAAATGACTACAATAGGTTAGGCAAGGAAATTCAACAGGAGAAACAGCTTTTGTCAGCACAGATGGAGGAAGTTACACAGGGTATAGAACAGTGCAAGAAAGATATGCAACTCACCTATGCACAAGTGGCCAAGGAGAAGGAAAGAATTGAAGAAGCTGTAAAGGAAGTCAAACACTGCAGCAACCAAGATAAAACAAACATTAGGCTAGAAGTGAGAAAAGAATTGGCATCTAACCCGAAGTTGGTGCAAAACACAGTTGATTGGAGTAAGTCCCTGATCATTTTTGGTTGCAAAGAAAAGGAGATAACATCTAGGTCAGAAAGAGCTGTCGAAGAAGCTAAAGTAGTAGATAAAATTGTTGGCCTCGTAGAAGGTCTCGCTACCATAGAGAATGTGTGCGACTACAGGAGAATAGGCAGGTACGTAAAAGGGAAAGATCGACCTTTGAGGATCACCCTAAACGGTGCCAAACAGATGGAAGAAGTACTAAGGAATGATAGAAAATTGCAAAGTGATGAGGATGGGAAAGGGTGGTCGTTAAGACGAGATCTTTCAAAGGAAGACAGAGAGCTGAAACTGAACCTCGCCGAGGCAAAACGTTTAAATGAGAACAGGAATGAAGAAGAAATCAATTCTTTTTTCTACAAAGTGTTAGGGGTAGGCAAACCAGTAAAGTGGTACATAAAGGCAAACCAACAAAATCAATAGAGAGAGGAGGAGTGAAGAATAAGGAGAGGGGAAACAAGTTCCTGAAGATGGCATACACCAACATAGATGGAGTGAGATCGAAGATACTGGAGTTAAGTGATGTAATACAGCTGCAGACACCAGACATTGTTGCACTCACGGAGACAAAACTTGAAGATATTATTTTAAATGAGGTCATATTCCCAAGGGGCTACTCAATTTGGAGACGGGACAGAAAAATTAGGAAAGGCAGTGGCGTTGCTGTGCTGGTAAAAGAACACCTAAAGGTGAAGGAAATAATGACTGCCAATCCACAAGTTGACATAATAGCACTAGAGATCTGCCATGAGGATGATAAACTAATGATAATAAATGCATATAGTCCACCGCCAAGCAGCACATGGTCAAAGGAGGAACTAGATAGTAAACGAGAAGGTCTTATAACAATAATGAGAGAGATTATAGCGAGAGCGGATAACGATAGATCACGACTGTTGATAGTCGGTGACTTCAACTTGAAATCCATAGACTGGGAAGCATATGAAGCTAAAACAGAAGATTTTTGGACCTGTAGATTTGTAGACCTCATCCTGGAAACATTCTTGTATCAACATGTTAAACAAGCTACGAGGATGAGGGAAGGGGACGTTCCCTCCATGCTAGATTTGATATTTACCAGGAAGGAGGAAGAGATATTTGACATGCAGTACCTTCCTCCCTTGGGTAAAAGTGACCATGTCTTTTTGGGAATAAAGTATGCAATGCGTTATAAGTGTGAGATTTTTCTCTACGCCTACCTCCCTTAGGAGGTGGACTACAAGTTTAAAGGCTGCTCTTGGCAGTTAAGCATGAGTCCAGTAGAAAAAGGAGAAGCGGGAGCAAACCGCCAGGCTTCCACCATCAGGGGTGAAAACCTGTCCACATAGGCCGCTGGTTCCTCCTAGTTAAACATGACGTTAAAACCAATAAAGGGTAACCGACGGGTTCTCACAATCAAATTTTATATTTGATGTGGCGCTATGAATTGGAATTCGAATTCCCAAGAGCACAGCCGTCATATCAAAGATCACAGCAACAATAATCAATATAACAGAACATGGGTGTGGCACAGAATAGTTGAAGGTTGACATCAAAGACCGTTTTTTCTACAAAATAACAATTTATTAATAACAAGAGACTAGACTACTACATTAACGAGTTTACATTTACGTTAATGTCCATCCAGTGGCACTATAACCAACAGCTAACTAGCAACCCTTGCTGTGTGGCTGCATACTGAACTAACCTGAACACAGGCGTGCCCACTGACGACGCAATATTGCAAATCAAAGAAAAATATCACAGACTAAGTTACACCACAGCGAGTGATTTAATTACGTTAAAGTCCATCCAGTGGCATTTGCAACACAGCTATTCAACAGCCCCTCGAGAAATGACAGCAGGCTCCATCCTGCTGACACTTCGGGCTGACAACATGAACTAACTGAACAAATGAAGTATCCACTGGTGACACAAGCAAGCAATCAATAGTGACACGGCTTCAGGTGTCCAGCTACTCTAATCACGAGCTTAAGGTCCTCCTTACAAACAGGAGAGACCCCCGTAACTATGCGGGTAGTCTAACAGTGACTCCCCCTATCACAACTAAAGTGAACAAAGTCAGGCAAGGTGGGGGGATTCTGGGACACAGCTCCACACATTCCAAGTTACTTTACCCTCGTCACTAGACGATAACCAAAAGAAATTGCCTTAATCAATTACCACATTGATTATGTGATTTATAAATTATGTTAATTGACTGATCGCAGCAGTCAGCAACAAAGTACTACTGGAATCACAAACAATTGTCTCTCGCTAGACAACAACATGATGGTACTCTACGTTAACACAAGTCATCTTGTCACAATAACTCAAACTCTTAAATTACATCACACTTGACTCCTTGCAAGTATTCAGTGAGTAATTCTTAATTAAGGTCAAGCGGACCACTAATTACATCCCAATTGAGTTACGTTAACTACGCCTACCCCAAGTGGGTGGCTTCTCAACAGTCTGTGTCATTAATTACTTTACTATGAGTGCTAATTACCCTAATTAACCTCGAGCAATTAATTAACGGTCACCAGGACCGATAATTAATCATACATAAATACGTCTCACTCCGCACTGCCTAAGCAGGTCTCATCAAACACGGTGAATTCACGGAAGAGGAGTTAATTACTAATTAACAATGAGTGCAACTTAATCCACTGTCACCAGACAGAATATGATTAATATAACGCATTATGCTAACCCCATGACCTCGCTTTACCGAGTCATCTGAGTCCTCAAGACTCCAGACATTAATTACTCCACTAATTATCATGAGCCACTAATTGCCCTAACCCCGAAAGGTAATTAGTCTCGAGCAACTGACGTTAACACTATCATTGACAGACTCTGACAGATCCTCTCCCACTACGTGAATTCATGATGAGAATGCTAATTACATAATTAGCTAGAGTGGTCAATTAGTTGTCACACGGACAATTAATTGCACCGGAAACGTATTCCAACCCGCTCAAGTTCAACACTGTTCTCCCATAACAGCTCTCACTCATTCAACAACAACAAATGTGCACCCCTTATCCAGTTAATTACCCCTAATTAACTCACTGAATCCTTAAGTCCTCAACACAACTTAAAGAAACAAAGTAACCCTAAGGTTACATGGGTCACACATATAATGGCATGCAAAACAACATAATTGCAATGCCCACATACGGTTGCGACTACTGCAACTCGTTAATTACTATGCCCACACAGTAATGACACACGGTTTTGCAACAACTCAAGGTATACCAATATTACTGCCCCTCTAATCTTGCAAACGTTGCAAAAGATCGACCGATCCCGGTTGCTTCAGCAAGACAATTTACGTTAATATAAGACACCGTCGCTCTACGCGGACAGCTGGCACTAATTCTCCCATAATTAGGCAAATTAACTAATTGCTCGCTCTCATTAAGTGACTGAGAATTTCCCTGAATACTCAAAGGGTCCCCTTAAATCCTCAACACAATTCCTAGGACAGTAATATCGTATGCCTGATAACACTGCACAAACCTGCAACATAATGATGCCGTCAGCATGCCCCACATGCTAATGACATCATTAGGCAATCAGTCAGCAATTCCAACTACTGACTCACCACACAACACAGTACAACCACATGCAAATCAACACATAGAAATGCCTTACATACTCAATGCAAATTAATCACCAAGACAATATACAGACCTCAGGATGTCCACTAATAACCCTGCCCCATGGGCCTGCTTAATTAACTCTACCCTGGCCTAATTACACCTGCGGTACCATGGCACTAACCAAGGCTGAACGATTATATAGAATCGACAGACTGGATCATTTACATGATGATTCTCTACACTGACTGGTCCCATACTCTAGTCAGTCTACACACAACATTATATCTACAGATATATATATTTAACTACATGATTTACTGTGGACAATATCCCTCCCCAGGTATTTCCTCTACTAGTCACCTGGACGTGCACAGACAGGTGTCTCAGCTGTTTCCCTAGCCTGGCCGGGCTAGGAGACCACACAACTTTTCTACCATGATTTCCACTAATACTGAGACACTGTTACACTCTGAATATTTGTACTCACAATTTCCTACTCATTTTCCTCCTTTCCCAAGTCCTTACCACCTGGCTGTCAACACTTAGCTCGCTCCTCGTGCGTCGACAAGATGTGGCCCTAGGCTGTCCTGGGAAAGTGGCCAAGGGGGTGGCCAAAGGTGGTGGCCTAACATGTGGCCACCGCATGGCCTTCAGGAGTGTAGCCACGGGTGGCGCGTGACATCACAGCACCCCTCCCCCCACCCGGGCTGCCCGCGCGTGGGGTGGGGTGGGGTGGGTGGCCTGGGCCGGGCTGGGGTGACGCACGGGTGGCCTGGGGGTGGCCACGTGGCGGCCAGAGGGCGGCCTGGATGGCCACGGGGCATACACACATGGATGGGGAATCACTAACAACCCCATCATACCAGAGCATGACTCGCTCTTACACTGGGGTGACAAGGGTGACACTGGCCGGCGTCACCACCACATGGACGACGTCGGGCGGAATTCAAAGTCCAACAGGGGCCTGTAAAATCACCAAAATTACACTAGGAGGCCCTGCCCATTATTCCACCCAATTGTCCATGAACATACAGGAGAATTGAGCCACCTGTTACCCCATGGGGCTTTGCCAGCTGCCCCATGGGTGATCACTGTCTCTGAGGCTATTTCACTGTCCTGTATTTACCAGTCCCAGTTTCACGCGAATTTGGGCTCGACACACCCAGGGTGGCTGGAGTGCCATGCAAGATGAGTAATCTGAACGACTGGAGCGATAACGGTGGTGGAGGTGGCAGGCCCGCCACCTCCACCTAGACACTGCTTACACCCTTGCTGCCCAATTCAAACTGAACTCTTGGCGGGCTAGGGAGACTCATATCCCCATATCTCCCCCCCCCCTACCTTGTCTGACCAATCAGGAGGAAGCCGGCACTGTTCCTCATGCCGCTTCCAATCACAGTCTTTGGTGCCAAAACTCGGCCTACGGGTAGGAGTGCCTAAACCAATCACAGGCGCCCCCTCGCCTGGTGGCGTGGCGTGACGTCACAGGGAGGGGCAGGACTAACAACGTCTCACCGTCTCCCTTGGTGGGGGGGAGGCAGCGTACCCCACCCACTTGTAACGGTTACTGCGGCATACCACCTCACACCTTCACTTACAAATCTCTCTGTTTCACAGAACAGGAAAATTTCTGTAATTCCCTCTACAGAGCAATCACAGACCTCAAATTAGTTTTAACTGACAGCATTTAACATAAGCTTTCTGTGGGGGTTTTTCTTTTTTTTCACGACTGCAATGCGTACGTCGCCAATGTACATGAGGCAGACGCTTCACGAAGCTGTCGGAATTAGCAGAATAGAAAATACGAGAGCAACCGTACAGGGCCTGGGAGCAAGGTCGAGTTAGAGTCCTTGTGGGTCTCTTGTCAGACTAGCCTCACCTGGTCCTGCTCCACGTTGGTCGTTGGAATCTCCTCAATGATGTAACACTTTAAGGGACTCCTAGGGTCCTCATCAAATTTATAGTTTAGTGACTAACAGGCAACTCGGTGTTGAAGACACTTAGAGCTGAAGGCTGGAGTAATATTGGCAGTATTCAGAAGTGGTTCAACGGAAACACCGCATAAAGCTTAACAGTAGTTTATTTACTAACTTAACCACTAATACACAGGGTGCTTGATTTACTTTCGATTGGCGTCAGCAAAGCTATGGTTGTATTAGCGAGACTCTTGCCGTCTGGCTAATCGACTCGTATCCACTCGTGGAGAAACACCTAACTTAACACAGTTGACAGCCAATCACTAACACGGCAACCTAACTGCCGGTATGCAAAGGGATCACAAGAGTTCCAACCGGATACTCGGTAATGATGATATGCAATAAACACAATAATAATCACACAATAACTAAATGTGTGGTGTATGTGAAGCTCACATCCACAGACGAGTGAAATGCTGTGATACCACACAGATAAACACGCATACACCGTCGATTCACCTATAACCTACGACAGGTATAAGAAGGTGAGAACTGGGGTTGATCCCTCAGATCAACACAGACACAATAAACAATGACAAGATCTTGTACTTACAGATAAGGTACCTTTCCTTACGCACTCACTCAGACTCGTTTATACAAGCACTCGTAGGTGGCCTGATAGCTGGTTTCGCTCGTAGACACGGAGGGTACTCGCATTATCTTGAGATGATTTCGTGAGTAAAGCGTGCTGTATGCTTAACAGACAGACACACGCGCACACACTGGCACTGACGGTGCGTGAGGTGGTGACTTCACGTAGGAGCTAGGGCGGCGGCGGCGGCCGCTCGAGGTACTGAGGTACACGCTCAGGATGAGTGGCGGTACAATGCACTACACTGTACACTGTGGTAATGTCACACACAGATTACTTAGGCGGCGGCACTGCCTTAGTTCACTCTAGGTCACTCACGACGATCTTTGTCACCAGGGGTTACCTGATACCAGTCTGTTTCGCTCTGGAGATTTGTCACTTTAGGCTTCTAAACAATATATTCCCACTCGTGATTCTGGCGAGTGTGTGGTATATCACAAAGACGCTGAGTTAACTTGACGGTGAGGGATAGACGGTGATCAGTCTATTGGCCGGTAGAACAGAACACGTCCTCTGGGTATGGTCTCTCTCCCGTGAATGAGTTTGCAAGGGTGCCGGGCATCTCGTGGCACACAACACAAAAGAAGTTACAATTTGACCAATAGCATTGCAGCAAATGAGCGGGAACCAATCATATTAGCTCGTTCGATGAGCAGTAGCAGGAGTGACGTCATGAACACGTCATAGCTGTTATTCAACATCGCGCGGTTGACCCCAGAGGTCAGACGCTGCTGGCGCCTTCCCCTCTGTCTCAGCGGCACCAGCCATGTACTCACTGACCCTTGGTGGCCAGTATGCTTAAGCTCCCTGTATCTACTTCCTGCCTAGACATACGGCGGCCTACGTATCATAAAAGTGTTCCTGGTTAAGTGGGCATTCTGGAGATACTTCCATAGTAACATGCCAGGAAACTATCCAGGATTAAGGGAAATAGGCTTTGGCACAAGATCAGTGCACTGTGCACTGCAATGAGCCATTCAAGTCGGCTGTGGGAGGATCTTAGGAGA
>WNGS01000707.1:88260-106501 GCA_020271785.1 Procambarus virginalis | reverse complement strand
ACCGCAGGTCCGCACAGTCCCGTTTGGAACTGGAAACAGGCGGGAAACCCCACCTGAGGGAAGAGTCTTTCGACTACGCCCAAGCGTACCCACTCCAAGATGACTCGATGGAGCGCAGGAGAGGAAGCCTGCCCCGTCAGCCCCGAACCCCCTGCAGGAGGCAGAGCCACCCAACGCCACCGCAGGCCGCGAGAAACGACCCAAAAAGCCCACAAATCGTGAGACCAGGCGTGAGCGAACAGAGACAGCCTCCCCCCCCATCGCCCCGTCAATGGGCGAACCGCGAAAGAGCCGCTGCCCCTTACGAGACCCAACCTGCACGCATATGAACACCGCGCCGACCAAGCACAGGCGGGACCGCAGGCGGCACCGGCACGGAACCCGACACCTGTGGCCCACCCCGACGAACGGAACCGCGCGCCCTGGTACGACCCCGCCGGGAAGGAACCCCCCGGTTCCCCCGGAGAACCGACAACTCAGACATAGGGCGGCAAGAGGAAGAAGCCGCCTGAATATAACTATTTACCGCAGAAGCCTCAAAAAGCAGAGGACAAAAGGGAGAAGACAACCTAAGAACCAGGGCCCAAGCGAATTCCAAGGAGGAAGCAAGAACCGCCTGACAACACGCGAAGTGCGCAGCGAAAAACCGCAGCAACGCCTCCCGCAGGATAGGCGCAAAAAGCTTCAACATGGCAGACGACGCCCGAGCAGCGGAGACCAAGGCGTCAGACCCTGAAACGGCCCCAAGCGCCTCAACATCCTCCGCAAGCCAATCTGAAGAGAGCTCCAGGATGGAAAAGAAACGCAGGACCGAAGCCAAAAAGCCACAAGCATGCAAATCCTCCGCCACAAGAGCAGCCGACAGGGAAGGAACCTGCACATGGAGCTGCACCGCACCAACATCCCGCAGAAGGGCAGGAGCGAAAAGACACTCATTAAGATGCTCAAAATCGCCCCCCAGGTAAACCTGGACCACCGTCAACGCCTCACGCCACTCAAACGTGCGGGTTCGACAGAACGAGTCCCAAGCATCCAGAGAAAACAAGGGGCAGTCTGCAAGCCAGGACGACCCCGGAACCTCATAACAAACCCAGTAAGGACACGAAGATCCAAACCTGAAGCAAGACGGATCCATTATGGAGGCGTACTCCGGGTCACGCAGGAGGGAAGCCGCCAAGGCCGACCGCACCTCAGACGAAGAGATGCGGGAAGCCGCAAACCTCCGGAAAGACGGAACCGAAGAACCCACAGGAACACGGAACCGAACCCGGGGAGGAGCAGAACCCAAGTCCAATTCGTACGCAGAGGGGGAAAGGAAAACCCCACTCCTTGCAACAGTAAGCCCCGCTCAGAAGGACGGAAAATCCAGGCGGGGTCCAATGGAGCCCAAGGCCCCCAAGTCAGCTCCTCCCCAACCCCAGGAGCCTCTACACCACCAGCCCCGGGGCCGAGTCGTCCTCCAAAGCCCCGGCCTCACAAGAAAAAGCCGGGGCAGCCGAAAGCTCCAGAAGAGAAGGGGCCCACTGGTCAGACCCCGGAGCAGCGCCAGGAGGAACAGACTCGAATGCCTTCGTAGCCCCCCCGGACGGGGCAACCCCCGAAACTGCCCGAGTCTCGGAAACCTCTAAACCCCACCCCGATCCCGAAGCCCTCAGATGCTTGGGGGCCGGAAGTAGGGGGGAGGGGCAGAATGAACCACCAAAGGGGAAGAACAAGGGGGTGCGGGCGGAACCAAGGCCGAAGCGACCAACACCCCCAAGTCTGGGTCCCTATACACAAAGCGGGGCAGCCGCGGGGCGTCCGGGGAAGCAAGAGTCCGCTCGCGTTGCAATAACCTAAACCTACCTTGCAACGCACGAGCTGCCTGCACCCGAAGTGATTCATCAGCAGACTGGGTGAATTGAGTCACAAACAAGCAACATAGCTCGCAGGACTCGGGGTCGAATGTGTCACCGACCCAACAGGCAGCATGACGGAGGCAAAAACAATGAGAGTCACCCTGAGACAAGGGGACAGAGCAACCCTCAAACTCGCACACAGCGAGAGGGGACGCAAGGGTCTCCTCCATCGGACCCAAGAGCCCCCGCGGGGTTTTCCAGGGCCCCTAGACTGGGTCTGCTAAGGGTTATCCCAGGCAGGGCACTGCTAACCGGCTACCCAAACTACCAAACAATCTGCTAAAAGCTGAACCCACGGACGTGTCCACTCGTGAGGGAGAAGCAGGGTCCCACACAAACGACCTAATATAAGGGGAACAAGGCAGACCCCCCTACCAGGCAAAAACAAAAAGAAAAGAAAAACCACCCAAGTGGACAACGTACCCAGAGGGAACAGAACCGGCCGCTGTTATAGGTGAAAACTAGCTACGCAGTGCCCTGCGCCCCACCAGTGATATAACTACCACTTACCCCAAGGTAAACAAGGGAGTAAAACCCCCAGACACTCAGGGCGGCCAAACGCCAAGCAGCGAAAAGCCAACAGAGGTAGACCCAAGGTGACTTGTGGAAGGTAACCCCAAGCCCCAAGGGTGGTACTTACAGGGCGCTCAGGGGAAGATGACCCTAAGCACATGCAGCCCGAGTACCTGAGAATACTACTCCCAGCTCACACGACCACCATAAGAGCAGCACTGAAAACAAATCACAGTGCTGAGACAAGACTGGAGCTGGAGCCACACGAGCATGCACGATCCCATCAGCCGAGGAACTGAGGTGTGGATAGCCGGCGCGGGGGTCTGGGGCTCCCCCTTCCCCCTCCCGGGGAGGGGGGAGCTGCGCAGACATGCGGCGCGGCTCGTGTGACGTCATGCTAGTTTGCTCGTTTTTCTTTTAGGGAGTTCTGTCCACTCGTTTGTTAATTTTTGTTGTTAACCAGAATAGGGGTTTGTTTTGTGGCGCTTACCTTTCTGGGTGCCTGTCCCGGTCGATGGCAGATATAGAATGCTCCAAATCACATGTGCATTCTATGGGCCATTGCTCCCCGTGCCTCTGTGAGGGGGGCCAGGTTCTGGCTCGTGGTCCCCGGTAGGCTAGAACTCCACCCACATCGACTGATGCAAAATAGTTAGAATATCCATATCAGCCATGGATAGCTCCGGGGAGCCATAGGGGCTCCCCCCAGAAATGGCTAAAAATGTCCAGACTCTACCATCAACTCGGTCAAATGCTGGAGAGGACACAAATACAGTGGCCAACTTACCAGAGCCTCAGATATTAACACCAAGAAAAGCATTCAGCACTTCCACAAACATAACATCATTTTTATTTGCCAACATTCAGGGTATAAAAACATGCAAATCTAACAAAGTGCAATTTATAGATGGCCTCCTACATGAGGCAAATGAAGTGTTTGCAGCCCTAACGGAAATTCACACCAAGGATTACCATGATGGTGAAATTTGGATTTCAGAGTACAATCTTTTCAGATGTGACAGGAAACACCAGCTACAGCCTCTACATCAAAGACACACTCATCTGTACTGAGCTGCTAAACACCACATATGATATGGTGGAAGTGCTGATAATCAAAATAAAGATCTTAAATGTAGTTATTGTCCATGTATATATGTCACCGGAGGCAAATCACCAGCAGTTTAACCACTGTGATGTGCAGAGTTTATTGTGACAATACCCCCGTGCGCATGAAATCAACTGTTCCCAAAAAATTCTTTTTCATTGTAAAATGATAAATTCCCTTCCCTGAACATGTCTATGTAAAAATAAATACCAAATTCCACTTATTTTGGCTGTGGGGACGTGGACAAGGTGCACTGTAACGTCATCACAGCTGATTTCCCATGCGTGAAGCTCCCAGACACGATTGCCCGGGCCATTTAAGCACCGCGAGTTGCCACAAAATATTTTCAATTATTTGTTCTACGTTATCAACGCGGTTTTATTAGTTTTTTATCATATACGATGTATATTTGTGTCCTTTACAATATGAATACAGTAGAACATTAATAATGTTCCATGGAACTGTGATCTATCTTGAGGTTATCTTAAGATGATTTCGGGGTTTTAGTGTCCCCGCAGCCCGGTCCTCGACCAGGCCTCCACCCCCAGGAAGCAGCCCGTGACAGCTGACTAACACCCAGGTACCTATTTTACTACTAGGTACACACAAGTCCAGCGTGCTGTCCGCTCGGCCGACCGGCTCCCTTGATACATGTGATACATGTATCAGTAATGTGTCTACAACAAAATGCCTATTGTTGCAATATTACTTGTTAAAAAATCACTAAAATTACAATATGTACAGTTTCACACATTATTTACACAGTAAAACACTATGTTACACACTCAGTACTTCGGAAGTGAGTAATAATCAACGAAGTAGTCCATGGTACACAGCGCGACTTCACTCTCATTGCACCAGGTACAGAGAGATTTTCACTTCCTGTTTCTTCGTTCTGTATGCATGTAAATAACGCACTGCTGTTCAGCTTGTGACCACAGCATTGCCTAAAAATGTCAAAATATATATGTTCATGCTATTATTTTGCGATGATATTATTACAGAAGACCCCTGACTGTCATAAAACTGACCAGGTTTCTGATAATAGCAGGATTGTGGTGATATTTAGCCACGTGCTCCATGGTGGAAGGAGTAATGTTGAGGGAGGGAGGGAGGTGGCATCGTCTTCTGACTGTGTGCGGCCACCTTTTATTGACTGGACTTATCACACCAGCTTAGTGGTTCACTATGGTGTACACAAATGTAGATACTTATATATAACGTGTGTATGGAGTGTAATAACGGTGATAGGAGTATGGTGAGGGAGGTGCGTCGTCTGCATGACATATCTTCTTGTTTACTGGTGGCCACTATGGTCTTTGGGCACCATACCAGCTTATTTGTACAGGTATGGTGAATAAAACATGTAGATACTTATATATAATGTGTTTATATAGTATAATAACACCACAAACAGTATAGTTGGAGGAAAAATATCAGTGCGTCTGGCCTTGAGGGCAGCCGCCACCAGCTCTGTGAGTAGCTACGTCTTATTGCCTTTACTCACCATACAACCTTAGATGTACACTTATAGTGAACAAAACATGTAAATACTTATATATAACGTCTGTGTATAGTGAATAAATGAAAAAACAGTATCGTGGGAGGAGAATGTGGGCGAGTAAGGTGATGTTGAGGGAGGGAGTGGTAGCGAGTAGCTGGCTGGTGTGTGGGGGTCACACCTCGTTGCATTTTGACTCACAATACCAACTTAGTGGTTCGTTATGGTGAGCAAAACATGCAGATACTTGTATATAACCTGTGTATATGGTGTAATAACAGCAAAACTATTTGTTTATTGTTTTATGAACATAATAATTGAATCACTAATATGTACACCATAATTTTGAGTACAGCGATGGTTCACACATTTTATTATATATCACAATACACTCTATTGAATAATATTACTGCAAAAAACTAAGAAAAAATCAGACATTGAAATAATTAGGTAATAATATCTTTGTGGCAACTGCTGCCTGACAGCTTGGGCGGAGTGGACCTCGTCTGGCGACTGCTCTATCAACGCCTCTTTTTTGCCAGACTTTCCCACCTGATTGTGGCCAAAATATGCCACCTACGATTTTTTTGTTATTTTTTTCCGTGATCAGGGAACACAAATGCACACTTTTACAGGACAAAAGAATTTTTTCAATTTTTTTTTGTTGCACCTGTAAGTGTTGAAGCCATTATGACCCTTAGCGGCCTGAGGGTTAAAGACCAACTAATGAAAATAGAACACTGTATGGAAAACCTCACAAATCCAGCCCCAAACATCATTCTGCTTGGGGACTTCAACCTACGGCACCTGAAATGATAGAACCTAGCTTTTTTTTTTTTTGCAGGGATATTCCTGCGCGGGCCCTAAGTCTCTGGCTGGCCCACTAAGTGTTGCTCGTTTCTGTTTTACTTTGGCGGAGTATGAGTATTTATGACTCGTATGTTCGCTTCAGTAAGATTTTGTCCCATGTGTTTAACCCTTTAACTGCGCAACGCGCCTCCAGGCTCGCGTCTGGTTTGCGCAACGCGCCTCCAGGTATTTTTATTTTTCACGTTCCATTCAAAACTGGCGCGCGGTGACGTGGGTATGGTATGGGTGGGTGGGGGCCCCAGTGATCGTCCGCCATCTTCAAAAAAATCCCAGCATGCCCTGCGGCCATGGGGAGCCTCAGTTTCACAGCAGCAACCATGTCTGACGCATCCTCTACGAGCTCCGGCTCCACGGTGACCCGCGGTCATGGAAAACGACTCTCTGAGGAGGAAATACGCGACATTTTGTATGATGACGGTGCTCTGGATGATGACCTAGACTATGATCCTGAGAAAGACCTTACTCAGATATCTGATACGAGTGAGGAGGAGACGGAATTTGAAGATGCGGCGAGTGTGTATGGTACACGTGCCTCGCCCGGCCTGCCTCGCCGCCCTGGGTCAACACCGTTATCATCACCACCATCATGTATGTCCCCAGACGCTAGTAGTTTATTCAGTGATAGTACATGTGACGAATCATTCTCGGGCTTCAGTGACATTGGCTCTGATACGAGTAGTGTAGACGACCCGAGTACGAGCAGCGGTGGTGTTACCAGGCGGGGTTTTGCTGCCTCAGCAACACGCCGCGGCAGGCGGCGGCGTGCCTCACAGCATGTGGACAACAATGACAGTGGCCCCTCAACATCATTTATTCGTGGTAGGCCTACAGTACGTAAATCTGCCTCAGCGTCTAGCATACCCTCACGCAGCTCCAGCAGAAGCAGCAGACCACGTAGCCGTAGTTATGGTGCTCGTGGTGGTGTTGGCCGTGGTGTTGGCGCCAACACCAAACCCCCTGGTGTACTTGTGTGGGAGGATTGCACCACATTTGTCCCTCAAATACCAACATTTGATGATAGCGATTTTGGTGTTACACCATTATTCCCATATACTGGTGATGATATGGCAGACATGGAATATTTTCAGGCATATTTTGACAATGTATTCATGACGCATCTTGTGACTGAGACAAACAGGTTCGCTCACAGCCTCATAGACGACGGCATTTTACCTGCCTCACGCCTCACGTGATGGAAGGACACGACAATCGACGAAATGTACGTGTTTCTGACACTCACCATGATGATGAAGCACTCTGAGAAATCTGTCATCCAGGAATATTGGAGCAAAGACAGCCTTGTTCCAACGCCCGTGTTCAACCGGTACATGTCGCGTGATAGGTATCTCTTGATTCTCAGGTGCCTGCATTTCGAGAATAATGCAAATGAGGACAGACAAGACAGACTGTGGAAAGTACGGAAGATGTTCAGTGACATGAGAGGGAAGTTCAGGGATTATTTTGTACCTGGACAGAATGTGGTTATTGACGAGTCGCTTGTACTGTTCAAGGGGCGACTGGCATTCAAGCAGTACATCCCATCAAAGCGGCACCGATTTGGACTGAAGTTTTTTGTGCTGTGCGACTGAGACTGGTATCGTCTTGGACATGATATTATATTCTGGTACAGACGTCGACATACCAGCTCAAGATGAACACGGGTTCTCAGGCAGTGTCGTGAAAACCCTGATGGAACCGTTGCTGAACAAGGGGCATGTACTGTTCACCGACAACTATTACACCAGCCCCTTGCTGACCAGATACCTCCTTGCCCACAACACCGGTGTATGTGGCACTGTGAAGGGCCACAGGAAGGAAATGCCAGTGTTCGGTATAGCTATAGCCGTGGGTGAGTGCCAGCTGCGCAAGTGTAACAAAACGCTGTCAGTGCGGTGGAAGGACAGACGCGAGGTGAATATGCTGACTACGATTCACACCGGTGCCATGTTGGACAGTGGGAAAGTCCACTTTCAGACATGCAACACCGTGTATAAGCCAGACTGTGTCATAGACTATAACGTGAACATGCGCCTCGTCGATAAGTGTGACATGATGCTTGGTGGAGTGGAGTGTGTGCGCAAGTCTGTGAAGTGGACGAAAAAGTTCTTCTTCCACCTCATGGATGTTGTAGTGCTCAACTGCTACAATATGTACCTAGTAAAATCAGGCAGGAGACCGTCTATACGTACATTCAGTGCTGGTGTTGTGTCACAGCTGCTAGTAAAGTATGGCAAGGAGGGTTCTGTTGTACCGCGCGGAGTGCAAGCAACAATGCCACATGCAGCTCCAGACAGATTGACGGGTAATGAAAACTTCAGAGTACATATGCTCGAGTATATGCCAGGCACAGCATCACGGGAGAAGGGTAAACGTGCTTGTATAGTATGCAGGAACACTACCCGCAGAGAACAAAAACGAAGATGCATCAGCACCTGGTGCGTGGAGTGCAAGGTGCCACTCTGCCCCGTTGGCTGTTTCGCAGCATATCACACACTCGCGGAGTACTGAGTGTGTTTATGATGTGTGTATATAGTGTGTGATACTGTACAGTGTGTATATAAAGTGTAAATATAAATATATTAGGCATGATACATTGGAAATTGTGCAGGATAAGTGACGTTGTTTGCGATGCACGTAACACAGTGTCTACGGACAGTACGGATGTTGTACTGCGATAATAGAGTGTACGTGTTCATTATACATTGGATTGCCATGTAAAAACAATGAAAATGTATTTAGAAAGGTGCGCAAAAAATGACCGAAAATATATTCGCGGCAACTCGCACGCCCCGCCCCGACCGCCCCAGGAGCTTACAGCACGGGCGCACGGGGAATCATGACGTCACGCCCCAACTTACGGACCCCATAGCAGCCAAAGTAAGTACAATTACGACTTTTTTTTTTTACATACTCATACTGAGGGAAGGGTTTTTGACACTTTAAAAAGAAAAAAGAATTTTTTCCAGAGAATTTATTTCCTGCGCACCACGGGGGTGTCATATTTGGAGGCAACGCAGTTAAAGGGTAAACAACACCTTCTGCTCTGTTGAATCTAAGTTGAAATCTTAGTGGGTTTGTAGCTCTGCACTATGTAAGATAATGTTCCAGTGGTCTGTCGGGCATTTCTCCACAGTGCTGACATTTTCTCTCATCTTCCAGAACCTGTAAGCCTATTTCCCATGCACATGGGTATCCAAACCTGATGCGATGTAAGTGTACCTCTGTTGTTCTACTGCTCCCTTTCATCAAACTAAGTGGTTCGAAGTTGGTTGAATTCTTATATCAACCTGCAGATCCTGATGTTGCAACTGCTGTGTTGTGGTCACTGTAGATTATTTGCATTGTTCTGTTTCTAATTACTTTCTTAATCTGTGATAGACTCTGTGGTATGTAAATGTCTTATATTTCTTCTCTTAGTTGCAAGTTTTGCAGCTTTGTCTGCAATGTCATTTCCTATTATTCCTACATGACTTGGCACCCAGATGATAAGTACCCATCGGCCTTGTTGTTTGAGTGTTTGCATTAATGATATGACATTTGTGATCAGATGGAAGTTATCATGTATGTGTTCTTGTTGCAAGGTTTCAATAGCAGTTCTCGAATCTGTATGTATGATAAAATGTTGTCGGTGTTCAGCAAGAGCATGTTCCAAAGCCTTTTGAATGGCTAGCGTCTCTGTTTGTAAAGTCGAACACCCCATTTGAGATTCTCCAACTATTTACAGAGTTCCCTGCTTTAACTGCAGCTCCGGTTTCTTGTCCCTGCTGGTCTACTGATCCATCTGTGAAGTATGTGAAGCTGTCAGATGCCAAGTTTGCTTCTATATGCATCTGTGCAATATTACGTAGCAGATGAGGATTAGTTTGGTTCTTTTTTCCTTCAAGAGCTATAATCTTAAAGTCTGCTGGCAGTGATTCCCAAGGGGCTTGCATAACAAAGTCTGCATGTATTTCGTCGCCATTCTTCTCAGTGATTGTGTTTGTTATATCGAATGTATTGATGGTGTTCATCACACAATGGGTCAACCTGTTGCTATTGGAGGCTCTTCTGTCCAGAGTTAGTGCTCCAGTAAGAACCTAGCTAATACAGTTATATCAGAAAGAATACCAGGGAGTAGCCTAAATGAACAGGCACATATGCAAATGACCTGCTACAGATGTGCGACAGGTTTGCCTTAAACCAGCAAATAGTAGAACCAACTAGGAAGGAGAACATGCTGGACCTCATTTTCACCAATAATGAATTGATCAGGAACATAATGATTACAAATACCTGTTACTGAGATCACAACTTAATTGAAGTTCTGACAAGCATGGGGAATAGACCTTCAAAACCAGTCCTGATTCCTGGTGGAAGAGATTTCAGCAAATTCAACTTCAATAACAAACATAAACTGGGAGCAAATAAACCAAGACTTCACAGAAATAAGCTGGGAAGAGCAGCTAGAAAATGCAAACTTGAACCAGTGCCTGGGAAAAAATAAGCTCAGTAGCATTAGAAATATGCTCAAACCCCACCCCTAAGAAAAAAGAGGAAGAGATGCAGATTGGAACGAGAACGTCGTTCCCTCTATAGGCGAAGAAAATGAATCACGGAACAACTTGAGAGTTGCACCCTATCTCAAGAACGGCAAAGAAGGCTAGGTAGAGAAATAGAAACAACTGAACTAAAGCTACAAGAATCATACGAAACCCAGAAGAGGCAAAGAGAGCAAAAGGCCATCAGTGCGAGAGAGAGAAATCCAAAATACTTTTTCTCCTATGCAAAATCAATATAAAAAACCACATCTAGTATCGGGCTCCTGCGAAAGGGAGATGGAACTTTCACTGATGACAACAAAGAAATGAGCGAGACACAGTACTGAGGAAGCAGTACAACTGTTTTCATCGAGCCACTAAACAAACTAAAGGTTGATAACCCAAATGAATTTTTCATGGATATGATACCAACATCAAATCATATATCAGATGTCACCTATCCCCACTGGATTTTAAAGAAGCCATAAACAGTATACCTATGCACTCTGCACCAGGACCTGATTCTTGGAACTCCATATTCATAAAGAACTGTAAAATACCACTATCGCAGGTCCTTTACAGTGGGGCCTCGATTTATGATGGTAATCCATTCCCAGAGGCGTATCGTAAGTCGAAGTGATTTTTCCCATAAGAAATAAGGGGAATTAAATTAATCCGTTCCCCACCTTCCAAAATATTAACTTACAAATACATTTTATACTGAATACAATTTTTTTCTCTAACTACAATACAGTACATATGTTTATCTTATCTTTATGGAGGACTCTTGATGGCGTATGGAAGATGGTGATGAGGGGGAAGAGGAGAGGTGTTACTGTTTAGAAGGGGAGTCCCCTTCCATTAACACATCAGGCAGTGATATTTTCTCTAGGGTACTCTCTCCTACGTTTTGCCTGCATACCACTAGGTCCTGGTTGTGGCTCACTACTTGATTTTCTCACTTTTCTCACAAGGAAATGTTCCATTGAAGATTGTTTTTCCCTTCTTTGCAACACTTGCCTGTAGTGTGGCATCACATTGTCATTAAAAAGATCAATGCAACAGCCTACAACAGCTTTATCTGGCACTTATTTTTTGCCACTTTAGCATTCATAATGTCCTTTTTCTTAGCAAGTATGGTGGATAGAGTTGACTGAGATTTGTTGTACTGCCTAGCTAGTTCAACAACCCATACACCATCTTCATATTTACGAATGATCTCTTATTTTTGTTCTATAGTCATCCTTACATGGGTTTTCATATGTTGAACCTTACCACTGACTTTCTTGGGACCCATGGCATGATATATATTAATCAGTTTTATGTTCAAACACCAAAATATCACCACAAAAACAGAATTTCTTATAGGCGTGATTGTCACTATGTTCCCACGTGACCGGGAACCACGTGCTCGGTCGACCCAAACATGTACCAACAAATATCGTTAGTCGACGACACAATCATAAGTCATGTTGCATTTTTCGATCAAATTTACATCGTAACTCGAAATTATCGTAAGTCAGGGCAATTGTAGGTCGAGGTGCCACTGTACATTCTTTGGAGACCAAGCCTAGATGATGGTGTTATCCCTGACATACTAAAAACAGCAGAGATAGCACCACTCCATAAAGGAGGAAATAAGGCAGATGCAAAAAATTACAGACCGATAGCACTAACATCGCACATCATAAAAATCTTTGAGAGAATGCTAAGTAGTAAGATCACAAAATACATGTTATCACAGCATCTCCATAACCCCGGACAACATGATTTCAGAACAGGGTGCTCTTGCCTGTCAGTTGCTGGACCACTATGACATGGCATTAGATGCCATGGAAGACAAACAAAAAGCTGATGTAATTTACACAGATTTCACAAAAGCCTTTGACAAATGTGAACACGGTGTTATTGCACATAAAATGAGCTCAAAAGGAATTACTGGAAAAATAGGCAGACAGATCTAAAATTTCATGACTAACAAAACCCAATGTGTAATAGTCAATAAAATAAAATCTGGTCCATCAACCATGAAGAGCTCAGTCCCCAAGGGTATTGTGTTTGCTTCAGTACTTTTTCTCATTCTCATATCGGACATAGACAAGAACACAATCTATAGTACTGTAACATCCTTTGCGGATGACACTAGGATTTTCATGAGAGTAGACAACATAGATGACACGGCAAACCTCCAATCAGATGTAAATCAGGTCTTTCTATGGGCTACAGAAAATAATATGGTGTTTAACGAAGATAAGTTCCAGCTCATGCACTACGGAAAAAATGAAAATATAAAAATGAAAACAATATACAAAACTCAGTCAAATCATAACATAGAACGAAAAGGCAATGTAAAAGATTTGGGTGTACTCATGTCGGAAGATCTTACCTTCAAGGAACACAATAAAGTAGCCGTCACAACTGCAAGAAAAATGACCAGTTGGATAACAAGAACCTTTCACACTAGAGATGCTATACCGATGACGATACTTTTCAAGACGCTAGTGCTCTCTAGAGTGGAGTACTGCTGCACAATGACAGCCCCTTTCAAATCTGGAGAAATTGCTGACCTGGAGAGTATGCAGAGATCCTTTACTGCTAGAATCCATTCAGTAAAACATCTAAACTACTGGGACCAACTAAAGAGCCTAAATCTGTATTCTCTTGAGCGCAGGCAGGAGAGATACTGTATATAATAATTTACATGTGGAAAATATTAAAGGGGCTGGTCCCAAACCTGCACACAGAAATAACCACATGAGACCAGAAGGCATGGCAGGATGTGCAGAATAGCCCTGTTGAAGAGCAGAGGTGCAACAGGTACTCTGAGAGAGAACTCTATCAACATCAGAGGCCCGAGACTGTTCAACATGCTTCCACTACACATAAGGGGAATAACTGGCCGACCCCTCATAGTGTTCAAGAGAGAACTGGATAAGCACCTCCAAAGGATACCTGATCAACCAGGCTCTGATTCATTCATCAGGCTGCAAGAAGCCGCGTCCAGCAGCTTGGTTGACCAGCCCAGCAATGAGGAAGCCTAGGCGACGATCGGGCCGCGGGGACGCTAACCCCCAGAAACACTTCAAGGTAACTTCAAGGTAGATGTAGCAATGAGCAATAGAAAAATTGTTAGTAGTGCACGTATTAAAAGTGTTGACGAGGCTGTGTGGGAATGGTACAGGCAGACACGTGACCAATCAAAGAAGCCAGTGCCAGGATGGCTTAACCCTTAACATGCTCGGGGTCTAATATCCTGCTATCCACACAGGCGCATGTCATTTTGAAAAAAAAAATTATTTTTTCTTCCTAACCTGTTAATTTGTGTTCACTGATCACGGGAAAAATAATAAAAAAATCGTAAGTGCCATATATTGCCCGCTATAGGGCGGGGAAGTCTGGCAAATTATAGGCGCTGACTCAGCATGTGTCCCAGGCGGTCTGTTGCTCGCCAGCTGTCAGGCCATAGTTGCCACAAAGAGATAATTACCTAATTATTTCAATGTCTCTGATTGATGTTTCATAGTTTTTTTGCTGTAATATTATTCAATAGTGTGTAGTTTGATATATTTATATAATAAAATGAGTGAATCATTGCTGTACTCAAAAATATGGTGTGCATATTGTTGATTCAGTTATGTTCATCAATCAGTGAACAAATACTTTGTCGGTTATTACACTATAAGCACAGGTTATATATAAGTATCTGCATGTTTTGTTCACTATAACGAACCACTAAGTGGCTATTATGAGTCAAAAAGTAACGAGGAGTGACCGCCGTGTACCAGCCAGCCACTCCCGCCCTCACTCCAGTCATCTGACTCGCCCACATTCTCCTCCCACAATACTGTTTTTGCTATAATTCACTATATACAGATGGTATATATAAGTATCTACATGTTTTGTTCACCATAACTGTACATCTAAGCTTGTATGGTGAGTAAATGCACAAAGACATAAGACCTAACACAGTCAGCTGATGGCTGCCTCCCTCAAGGCCACACGCACTAATATTTCTCCTCCAACAATACTGTGTGATGTTATTACGCTATATACACACATTATAAATAAATATCTACCTGTTTTATTCACCATACTTGTACAAATAAACTGGTATGGTGCCCAAAAACGATCGTGGTATTATAAGTATCTACATTTGTGTTCACTATAGCGAACCACTAAGCTGGTATGCTGAGTGCAGTTAATAAAAGGTGGCCACACACAGTCAGAAAACATCGCCACCACCCTCCCTCCCACAGCATTACTCCTCCCTCCATGGCGCACAGCGCTAAATATCATCGCAATCCTGCTATTATCAGAACCCTGGTCACTTTTATCACAGTCAGGGGTCCTCTGTAATAATATCATCGCTACATAATAGCATGAACAAGTATATTTTGGCATTTTTAGGCGATGCTGTGGTCACAAGCTGAACAGCAGTGCTGTGAGCACATGCTGCGTGCGTCAGGCTTGGTAGCTTACGCGATACGGAGGCCCCTAACACCAGGGAGTTTGGCCCACGATTTTTTTTAAAAATGGCGTCTGTTTACAAGAGCCCTGATGAAGGTGTGGTGAACCCCGTGTATCCGCGGGCCGTTTAAATCTTGCGTAGTACTCCAACACATCATATGACGTGAAGAGCAGTTGACTGGTGAAACGCCTAGCATGTCATATGATGTGATGCGCACTTTAAGGGTTAAGGAAAAAGCCAAGCATTTTCACCAAGAAATGAAGCTCCGTGATAACTGTGCATACAATGATGGGGTGGCTAAGGGGCTTTAACCACTGTACTGCTCAGGCTCCAAATATGGCACCCAATGTGGCATTGTGATGGGATCGTCCCATCACAATGGTTGTACTTTTCAAGTTACTTGTGTTGTCCCGTCTAGAGTAATGCTCATGACTCACTTTCCCCTTCAGAACAGGAGAGATTGCTGAAATAGAGGGAATAAAGAGAACATATACAGCACGCATAGACGAGATAAAACACCTAAATTATTGGGATCGTCTCAAAGCTCTCCAAATGTACTCTTTAGAAAGGAGACGAGAGAGATACCAAATAATATACACATGGAAAATACTGGAGGGCCAGGTCTCAAATCTACACAGTAAAATAATAACGTACTGGAGTGAACTATATGGAAGAAAATGCAGGATTGAACCAGTGAAGAGCAAAGGTGCTATAGGCACAATCAAAGAGAACACTGTATAAACATCAGAGGTCCGTGGCTGTTCAACGTCCTCCCAGCAACTATAAGAAATATTGCCGGAACAACCATGGACATCTTCAAGAGAAAACTGAACTGTTTTCTAAGAGAAGTTCCGGATCATAAGAACATAAGAACAAAGGCAACTGCAGAAGGCCCATACGAGGCAGCTCCTAAAGATCAGCCGGGCTGGGGTGGGTATGTGGGCCTGCGGGCCGCTCCAAGCAACAGCCTGGTGGACCAAACTCTCACAAGTCGAGCCTGGCCTCGGGCCGGGCTTGGGGAGTAGAAGAACTCCCAGAACCCCATCATGCAGGTATCATGTGTGCATTAACCCCTTAACTGCGTTGCCTCCAAATATGACGCCCCCGCAGTGCGCAGGAAATAAATTCTCTGGAAAAAATTCTTTTTTCTTTTTAAAGTGTCAGAAACCCTTCCCTCAGTATGGGTATGTAGAAAAAAAATCGAAATTGTACTTACTTTGGCTGCTATGGGGTCCGTAAGTTGGGGCCTGACGTCATCATTCCCTGTTCGCTTGTGACGTACGTTCCCGGGGCCAGTAAGGCGCCCGGGGCAGGGCGCGCAAGTTGCCGCGAATATATTTTCGTTCATTTTTTTCGCACAGTTCCAAATACATTTTATTTGTTTTTACGTACTAATCCTTTGTATAGTGAACACGTACACTATATTATGGCAGTAAAACATCTGTATTGTCCGAAGACACTGTGTTACGTGCATGACACTTGTGTACACATATGCTGCACATATTTACTATGTATCATGCTAATTTATGTATACATACAATCTATTTACACACTACACACTGTCACACACTATATACATTCACCATCAACACACTCAGAACACCTCGAGTGAGAGCAGCCACACCCAGCCAGTCTCCCTCACTCCAACATCTTTCTCGCCAACATTGCTCCTCCCACCATACTGTTATAGTTCTCATTACACATGTTCTATATACCTATCTACATGTTTTATTTACCAGAACTATGCAAGTAAGCCAGTATTGTGTCCAAACAGTACAGTGGCCACCATACACTGCATGAAAAATCACACAGCAGACAGCAGACGACGCTACGAATACGTCACCTCCCTCACCAAAATAGCTCCTCTCAACATTCTCCTGTTGCTGTTCTTACACTATATACACACACTATATATACACATGTACATATGTGTTGCCCATAGCAAACCACTAAGCTATTATGGTGAGCAAAACAAGAGTGGCTGCCACACACACACACAATGAGGCTACCTCAATTCTCGCCCTCCCTCCCTCACCAAACTTTCCTCCTTCCACAATACTACGCACAACGCTAATTATAACCACAATCCTGCTATTATCACAATCCTGGTCACTAATTCCTGTAAATGAATAATTGGCCACACGTTTATTTTGAAAAGGAACCTAAGAAATCATTTGAAGATTCCTAGATGGACGAAATAATGCTGTGGTGCTGTGAACATCGTGAACAGCATTAAATCACTGATATTTGAACATTATACCCAGTCATTATCACACTCAGGCTCTTCTATAACACTATCATGGCTAAATGATACAAGTTATATATATATTTTGACATTATTAGGCGATGCTGTGGTCACACGCTGAACAGCAGTGCTGTGCGCTCATGCTGCGAGCGCCAGCCTTGGTTGCTCACACACTACTGAGGCTCCCACACCCGGGAATGTGGACCACGATTTTTTGTAAAGATGGCGTCTGTTTACAAGAGCCCTGAGGAAGCTGATGTGAACCCCATGTAGCCGCGGGAGTTTTGAATGGAACGTGAAAAATACAAATACCCGGAGGCTATACCGATGATGACACTTTTCAAAACGCTTGTGCTCTCTAGAGTGGAGTACTGCTGCACAATGACAGCCCCTTTCACTGCTGGTGAAATTGCTGACCTGGAGAGCGTGCAGAGGTCCTTTACTGCTAGAATCCACTCGGTAAAACATCTAAACTATTGGGACCGACTTAAGAGCCTAAATCTGTATTCCCTTGAGCGCAGGCGGGAGAGATACATAATAATTTACACGTGGAAAATATTAGAGGGGCTGGTCCCAAACCTGCACACAGAAATAACATCACATGAGACCAGAAGACATGGCAGGATGTGCAGAATACCCCCGTTGAAAAGCAGAGGTGCAACTGGTACTCTGAGAGAGAACTCTATCAACATCAGAGGCCCGAGACTGTTCAACACGCTCCCACTACACATAAGGGACATAACTGGCAAACCCCTCACAGTGTTCAAGAGAGAACTGGATAAGCACCTCCAAAGGATACCTGATCAACCAGGCTGTGACTCATACGTCAGGCTGCGAGCAGCCGCGTCCAACAGCCTGGTTGATCAGTCCAGCAACCAGGAGGCCTGGTCGATGACCGGGCCGCGGGGACGATAAGCCCCGGAAGCACCTCAAGGTATCCTCAAGGTAAGGTAAGGAGGAGCGTTGCACAAACCAGACGCGAGCCTGCAGGCACGTTGCGCAGTTAAGGGTTAAATAAATTCTTGGCAAAATTTTTTTTTGTTTTTAAAAATGTTAAATACCCTTCCTGATCACATATGTAAAAATAAAATTGAAGACCCCATTACGGAAAAAGTAAGTGCAAT
>WNGS01000707.1:64629-80974 GCA_020271785.1 Procambarus virginalis | reverse complement strand
CCCTCACTGGCTCAACCTCCCTCACTGTCTCAACCTCCCTTACTGTCTCTCCCTCCCTCACTGGCTCAACATCCCTCACTGGCTCAACCTCCCTCACTGTCTTCACTCCCTCACTGGCTCGACCTCCCTTACTGATCTCCCTCCCTCACTGGCTCAACTCCCTTACTGTATCTCCCTCCCTCACGGGCTCAACCTCCCTTACTGTCTCTCCCTCCCTACTGTCTCTCTCTCCCTCATGGCTCAACCTCCTTTACTGTCTCTCCCTCCTCACTGTCTCTCTCTCCTCACTGGCTCAACCTCCCTTACTGTCTCTCCCTCCTTACTGTCTCTATCTCCCTCACTGGCTCAACCTCCCTACTGTCTCTCCCTCCTTACTGTCTCTCTCCCTCACTGGATCAACCTCCCATACTGTCTCTCCCTCCCTTACTGTCTCTATCTCCCTCACTGGCTCGACCTCCCTTACTGTATCTCCCTCCCTCACTGGCTCAACCTCCCTTACTGTCTCTCCCTCCCTTACTGTCTCTCTCTCCTTCACTGGCTCAACCTCCCTACTGTCTCTCCCTCCCTCACTGGCTCAACCTCCCTTACTGTCTCTCCTCCCTCACTGGCTCAACCTCCATACTGTCTCCCTCCCTTACTGTCTCTCTCTCCCTCACTGGCTCAACCTCCCTTACTGTCTCTCCCTCCCTTACTATCTCTCCCTCCCTCACTGGCTCAACCTCCCTCACTGGCTCAACCTCCCTCACTGTCTCTCACTCCCTCACTGGCTCGACCTCCCTTACTGTCTCTCCCTCCCTCACTGGCTCAACCTCCCTACTGTCTCTCTCTCCCTCACTGGCTCAACCTCCCATACTGTCTCTCCCTCCCTTACTGTCTCTCTCTCCCTCACTGGCTCGACCTCCCTTACTGTATCTCCCTCCTTCACTGGCTCAACCTCCCTTACTGTCTCTCCCTCCCTCACTGGCTCAACCTCCCTTACTGTCTCTCTCTCCCTCACTGGCTCAACCTCCCTTACTGTCTCTCTCTCCCTCACTGGCTCAACCTCCCATACTGTCTCTCCCTCCCTTACTGTCTCTCTCTCCCTCACTGGCTCAACCTCTCTTACTGTCTCTCCCTCCCTTACTATCTCTCCCTCCCTCACTGGCTCAACCTAACTTACTGTCTCTCTCTCCCTCATAACATGAGAACTGCAAGTCATAGGAGGGAGCCACTAATGGGGTCGAAGGGAGCCTGTCCCTCGCACCCACCAAGACCTCTCCCCCACCAAGACCTCTCCCCCACCCTCCTCAATACCACACAGTCTGTCTGGCCCCTGCTCTCGCAGATGCCAACTGTGCAGAATTCATATATAAAACCATTTGTTTAATTAATAAACAGAAAGCAATAAAACATATTAATGATTAAATGGTGCCTGGCTATTTAGCATGTGTCACCCACAGGTGCATAAAAAAAAAATTATTTTTTCTTCTAACCTGTTAATTTGTGTTCACTGATCATGGGAAAAATAATAAAAAACTCGTAAGTGGCATATATTGCCGGCTATAGGGCGGGGAAATCTGGCAAAAAACAAGCGCTGACTCAGCGTGCGTCCCAGACAGTCTGTTGCTCGCCAGCTGTCAGGCCGGAGTTGCCACAAAGAGATAATTACCTAATTATTTCATTGTCTCTGATTTTTAGTAGTTTTTTTGCTGTAATATTATTCAATAGTGTGTAGTGTGATATATTTATATAATAAAATGAGTGAATCATCACTGTACTCAAAAATATGGTGTGCATATTGTTGATTCAATTATGTTCATCAAACAGTGAACAAATACTTTGTCGGTTATTACGCTATATACACAGGTTATATATAAGTATCTGCATGTTTTGTTCACCATAATGAACCACTAAGTTGCTATTATGAGTCAAAAAGTAACGAGGAGTGACCGCCACTCGCTGCCACTCACTCCCTCAACACCTCACATTCTCCTCCCACCAAACTGTTTTTGCTTTTATTCGCTATATACAAACGTTATATATAAGTATCTACATTTGTGTTCACCATAACGAACCACTGAGTTGGCATGCTGAGTGGCAGTGGCAGCCAGTGGCGTGGCTGCTACTTCCTCCCTCCCTCAAGTCACCTGACTCACCCACATTCTCCTCCCACCATACTGTTTTTGCTTTTATTCACTATATACAGGCATTATATATAAGTATCGACATTCGTGTTCATCATAATGAACCACTAAGTTGGTATGCTGAGTGACAGTGGCAGCCAGTGGCAGTGGCCACCATTGTGGCGCAGCACCCTGCCACAGCAGGGTGCTGCACCACAGAAGGGTGCTGTGTCGGGGCGGCGCCACAGCAGGGTGCTTTGTCAGGGACGGTGCCACAGCAGGGTGCTGTGCCGGGGGCAGCGCCACAGCAGGGTGCTGTGTCAGGGGCAGCGCCACAGCTGGGTGCTGTGTCAGGGGCAGCGCCACAGCTGGGTGCTGTGTCAGGGGCGGCACCACAGAATAGTGCCGTGTCAAGGCCGGCGCCACAGCAGAGTTCTGTGTCAGGGGTGGTGTTGGTGGTAGCCCCACAACAGAGTGCAGTCTCTGGCAAAGGAAAACAAACAAAACAAGGGCCTGAAACCTATCGTCATTATAAATGGGGTATCTGTAAGCCTGTGATAATAGGAAGAACAAGTGGAATATGTTAGTACGATCACCCCAGAAAGTGCAGAATCCTGTTTAGTACAGGTAAATGCACCAAAAGCAGTGAATTTTTTCACCCAGAACTTTGCAAGAACGCCTTAGATAGGAAAGAGTGCTTCAATGTGGAATGTCCAGCTTTCCATATAGGGGTACCAAGGGAATAAGACCAACAAACCGTCTCGTGGAAAGCAGCCACAACACTATTTACTAGGGTAATTTTTTAGCAAGAGGAGGAGGAGAAAAAACCAGCGTTGAATGCAATGAAACGCCATTTTCTGGGTGAGTTCCGGAGGCTCCCCGGAGCTATCCATGGCTGATATGGATATTATAACTATTTTGCATCAGTCGATGTGGGTGGAGTTCTAGCCTACCGGGGACCACGAGCCAGAACCTGGCCCCCTCACAGAGGCACGGGGAGCAATGGCCCATAGAATGCACATGCGATTTGGAGCATTCTATATCTGCCATCGACCGGGACAGGCACCCAGAAAGGTAAGCGCCACAAAACAAACCCCTATTCTGGTTAACAACAAAAATTAACAAACAAGTGGACAGAACTCCCCAAAAGAAAAACGAGCAAACTAGCATGACGTCACACGAGCCGCGCCGCATGTCTGCGCAGCTCCCCCTCCCCGGGAGGGGAAGGGGGAGCCCCAGACCCCCGCGCCGGCTATCCACACCCCAGTTCCGAGGCAGGATATCAAAACCGCGAAAAAAAGTCGACCGTAGGACAGGAGGGATGCCGGGGAGCCTCCGGGACTCACCCAGAAAATGGCGTTTCATTACATTCAACGCTGGTTTTCTGGGGGGAGCCCCTACGGCTCCCCGGAGCTACCTCACCAAAGATTAGGAAAAAACAAGGGCACTTACCCGGGAGGCGGTCGGTGCTCCACATCTCAAGACGAAGCCGAGACAAAGGGCTGCAACCGCCGACCTAAAGCAACACAAGCCCGACTGGGCCCAGGAACGTTAACAAGGTAGCGTGCAGCCAGGACCCTTTTCGACCGCCAAAAGCCCCGAGCCCGAATGTCAGCCCAAGACATATTGCCGAAGACGGCAGCAAGAGCAGCGAACTTACGAACGTCATGGGCACGGGGATAGACCGCAGGTTGGCTGGATTTAATAACCCTGTGGACGACCTGAGAGACCCGGACCCGCGAACAGGGAAGAAGGGAAACCGGATCAACTCAAAGCGCGTCTCCGGACACAGAAGCCATGGCACGCAGATAACGGCGGAGGGCCGCAACCGGACACATCACATGGTGAACCCCCGGCCTGACAAACCATGCATCAACAACCCAAGGACCCTTCCAGAAAGCAGCAGTCTCATTCTTAGCCAGAAAAGAGGGAGACGGCTGCAAACGAACAAACCGAAGACCACGACCAAAGGAGCAAAAACCTCTGCTGCGATGCAGCAGCCGACACAAAACCCCCGGGGGTCGAACCCAGCGATCGCGAGAGAGGCGGAAGGGACGTCCCGGAAGGAACCAGAACAGCCGATGAAGCCAAACCCGACCCGGCGGGTAGACCAACATCGCGAAGTTCAGGCTGCCGCACAAACTCTCGAGCAACCGCCGGGTGACCTGGGAGCCCCCCAGAAACAGACCTAGGCGAGACTGCAGCCGACGGAGAGACTCCGGAGGAAGAGACAAGGAAGCGGTCCGAGAGTCCCACACTAGACGCAGCCAGGACCGAACCTTGGAGGGCATCAGACGGGACTTCTGCCAGTTCACCAGGAACCCGAACCTGGCTAGCTGGGAAAGCACCAAATCCCTGGCAAGCAGACACGCGGACCGACTGGGAGCCCAAACCAGCCAGTCGTCAAGGTAAGCCAACACCCGAACACATAAGATACACAGACGGGCCACCACGACCCGGGTAAGGCGTTTGAACACGCAAGGTGCCAGGTTCAACCCGAAGGGGAGACAACGAAAGCGGTAGCACTGACGCCCCACAACAAAACTGAGCCAGTCCCGGAACCCCACATGAATAGGGACGTGCCAATACGTGTCCTTGAGGTCCAGGGACACCATCCAAGCGCCCGGCTCCAACAGAACCCGGACCTGGGACAGAGTGGTCATCCGAAACGTGGGGCAAGAAACCCAAGGGTTCAGACGGGACAAGACCAGAATGAACCGCAGGTCCGCACAGTCCCGTTTTGGAACTGGAAACAGGCGGGAAACCCACCTGAGGGAAGGAGTCGTTTCGACTACGCCCAAGCGTACCCACTCCAAGATGACTCGATGGAGCGCAGGAGAGGAAGCCTGCCCCGTCAGCCCCGAACCCCTGCAGGAGGCAGAGCCACCCAACGCCACCGCAGGCCGCGAGAAACGACCCAAAAAGCCCACAAATCGTGAGACCAGGCGTGAGCGAACAGAGACAGCCTCCCCCCCATCGCCCCGTCAATGGGGCGAACCGCGAAAGAGCCGCTGCCCCTTACGAGAACCCAACCTGCACGCATAGTGAACACCGCGCCGACCAAGCACAGGCGGGACCGCAGGCGGCACCGGCACGGAACCCGACACCTGTGGCCCACCCCGACGAACGGAACCGCGCGCCCTGGTACGACCCCGCCGGGAAGGAACCCCCCGGTTCCCCGGAGAACCGACAACTCAGACATAGGGCGGCAAGAGGAAGAAGCCGCCTGAATATAACTATTTACCGCAGAAGCCTCAAAAAGCAGAGGACAAAAGGGAGAAGACAACCTAAGAACCAGGGCCCAAGCGAATTCCAAGGAGGAAGCAAGAACCGCCTGACAACACGCGAAGTGCGCAGCGAAAAACCGCAGCAACGCCTCCCGCAGGATAGGCGCAAAAAGCTTCAACATGGCAGACGACGCCCGAGCAGCGGAGACCAAGGCGTCAGACCCTGAAACGGCCCCAAGCGCCTCAACATCCTCCACAAGCCAATCTGAAGAGAGCTCCAGGATGGAAAAGAAACGCAGGACCGAAGCCAAAAAGCCACAAGCGCGCAAATCCTCCGCCACAAGAGCAGCCGACAGGGAAGGAACCTGCACATGGAGCTGCACCGCACCAACATCCCGCAGAAGGGCAGGAGCGAAAAGACACTCATTAAGGTGCTCAAAATCGCCCCCCAGGTAAACCTGGACCACCGTCAACGCCTCACGCCACTCAAACGTGCGGGTTCGACAGAACGAGTCCCAAGCATCCAGAGAAAACAAGGGGCAGTCTGCAAGCCAGGACGACCCCGGAACCTCATAACGAACCCAGTAAGGACACGAAGATCCAAACCTGAAGCAAGACGGATCCATTATGGAGGCGTACTCCGGGTCACGCAGGAGGGAAGCCGCCAAGGCCGACCGCACCTCAGACGGAGAGATGCGGGAAGCCGCAAACCTCCGGAAAGACGGAACCGAAGAACCCACAGGGACACGGAACCGAACCCGGGGAGGAGCAGAACCCAAGTCCAATTCGTACGCAGAGGGGGAAAGGAAAACCCCACTCCTTGCAACAGTAAGCCCTGCTCAGAAGGACGGAAAATCCAGGCGGGGTCCAATGGAGCCCAAGGCCCCCAAGTCAGCTCCTCCCCAACCCCAGGAGCCTCTACACCAGGCCCCGGGGCCGAGTCGTCCTCCAAAGCCCCGGCCTCACAAGAAAAAGCCGGGGCAGCCGAAAGCTCCGGAAGAGAAGGGGCCCACTGGTCAGACCCCGGAGCAGCGCCAGGAGGAACAGACTCGAATGCCTCCGTAGCCCCCCCGGACGGGGCAACCCCCGAAACTGCCCGAGTCTCGGAAACCTCTAAACCCACCCCGACCCCGAAGCCCTCAGACGCTTGGGGGCCGGAAGTAGGGGGGAAGGGGCAGAATGAACCACCAAAGGGGAAGAACAAGGGGGTGCGGGCGGAACCAAGGCCGAAGCGACCAACACCCCCAAGTCTGGGTCCCTATACACAAAGCGGGGCAGCCGCGGGCGTCCGGGGAAGCAAGAGTCCGCTCGCGTTGCAATACCCTAAACCTACCTTGCAACGCACGAGCTGCCTGCACCCGAAGTGATTCATCAGCAGACTGGGTGAATTGAGTCACAAACAAGCAACATAGCTCGCAGGACTCGGGGTCGAATGTGTCACCGACCCAACAGGCAGCATGACGGAGGCAAAAACAATGAGAGTCACCCTGAGACAAGGGGACAGAGCAACCCTCAAACTCGCACACAGCGAGAGGGGACGCAAGGGTCTCCTCCATCGGACCCAAGAGCCCCCGCGGGGTTTTCCAGGGCCCTAGACTGGGTCTGCTAAGGGTTATCCCAGGCAGGGCACTGCTAACCGGCTACCCAAACTACCAAACAATCTGCTAAAAGCTGAACCCACGGGACGTGTCCACTCGCGAGGGCGAAGCAGGGTCCCACACAAACGACCTAATATAAGGGGAACAAGGCAGACCCCCTACCAGGCAAAAACAAAAAGAAAAGAAAAACCACCCAAGTGGACAACGTACCCAGAGGGAACAGAACCGGCCGCTGTTATAGGTGAAAACTAGCTACGCAGTGCCCTGCGCCCCACCAGTGCTATAACTACCACTTACCCCAAGGTAAACAAGGGAGTAAAACCCCCAAACACTCAGGGCGGCCAAACGCCAAGCAGCGAAAAGCCAACAGAGGTAGACCCAAGGTGACTTGTGGAAGGTACCCCAAGCCCCAAGGGCGGTACTTACAGGGCACTCAGGGAAGGACCCTAAGCACATGCAGCCCGAGTACCTGAGAATACTACTCCCAGCTCACACGACCACCGTAAGAGCAGCACTGAAAACAAATCACAGCGCTGAGACAAGACTGGAGCTGGAGCCACACGACCATGCACGATCCCATCAGCCGAGGAACTGAGGTGTGGATAGCCGGCGCGGGGGTCTGGGGCTCCCCCTTCCCCCTCCGGGAGGGGGGAGCTGCGCAGACATGCGGCGCGGCTCGTGTGACGTCATGCTAGTTTGCTCGTTTTTCTTTTGGGAGTTCTGTCCACTCGTTTGTTAATTTTGTTGTTAACCAGAATAGGGGTTTGTTTTGTGGCGCTTACCTTTCTGGGTGCCTGTCCCGGTCGATGGCAGATATAGAATGCTCCAAATCACATGTGCATTCTATGGGCCATTGCTCCCCGTGCCTCTGTGAGGGGGCAGGTTCTGGCTCGTGGTCCCCGGTAGGCTAGNAACTATACAACCAAGGAAGCCATCTATAACTGGGCCAAGGTGTGGAGTGAATAAAGAATCGCTTTTGAACAATTCCTGGAAAAACTCCTCACGTCTACGGTCAGAAATGATCGGTGTAGAAATGGATTTTGAAGGATTTCATTTGAAATCCATGGAATGTTTAGAAATGCCGGCAAAACTTAGAAAGACAGGATGGTGTGTTTATTGGCTTAAAAAGATGCCAATGACCCAGATATGGTGTGATGAGTGAAGACGAGATTCTCCAGTGTTACTGGTGAGGTCGACGTAGAGATGGAGGATGAAGCAGAAGTGAAGAACCTACAACCAATGACCACAAATACGTGTACTCATGACCTATGTTGATGGATTACTAACATTTTTTTATCCAATTGTGCTCATCCAGAGTTGGAAACATGCATCCGTACCTTAGGTGAACAAAAGAGCTGATCATACAACTGGCCAGCGAACACAGAAGCAAGCAACACTTGTTCTTATATGGTACGAAAATCAAACCAAGCGCCTTCAATAAGTGAGGCGGCACATGCAACCCAAGCGCCTTCAACAAGTGAGGCGTCACAGGCAAGCCCAGCACCTTCAACAAGTGAGCGTCACAGGCAAGCCAAATGCCTTCAACCAGTGAGGCTTCAGCAGCTGACAGTGAAAACTAACTTTGCCTAATGAACTGGACAGTAATTTTAAGTGTTATATTTTAATGTTGTGTTAGTATAATTTACGTAAATTGCCAAGAATTTAACTTCAAGATGTGTGGCATCATCAAGAAGACGAACAACAACAACATAAGTTTGAGGTTTCTAGTTGAATATTTAATAATTATATGTGGCAAGGCAATTCAATTATGTTGTTTGTAGTATAAAAATAGTTGAAAATGGTTATTTTTGGACTTGTAGGTGAAAATTACCATTATCCGGAAAACATGATAATCCGGCTGAGGGTCCTTCCTATATCGTCCGGGACATCGATGGAGACAGTACTTAATCCAAACAACTTATCATTGTGTTCATTGCTGTCTTCTTTGATATGCTAGTCATATGCTGTATTTACCTACTAATTTTGTTAACTACCATTCAAGCTGTCATTGCAATCATCTGAGCTACCTATGGCTTTAATACAACTACAATTTTTCTCTCATCTTTTATTTTTTTTCTTGCTATGGAACTGTTATCAGTTTTTAAATTTTGTAGTATTACCTACTCAAATTTTCTTAGATAAGGACTCCCCAAACACTGCACGTACTAGTAATTACCTAAGTGTAATTACCTAAGTGTAGTTACAGGATGAGAGCTACGCTCGTGGTGTCCCGTCTTCCCAGCACTCTTTGTCATATAACGCTTTGAAACTACTGACGGTCTTGGCCTCCACCACCTTCTCCCCCAACTTGTTCCAACCGTCTACCACTCTGTTTGCGAAAGTGAATTTTCTTATATTTCTTCGGCATCTGTGTTTAGCCAGTTTATATCTATGACCTCTTGTTCTTGAAGTTCCAGGTCTCAGGAAATCTTTCCTGTCGATTTTATCAATTCCTGTTACTATTTTGTATGTAGTGATCATATCACCTCTTTTTCTTCTGTCTTCTAGTTTTGGCATATTTAATGCTTCTAACCTTCCTCGTAGCTCTTACCCTTCAGTTCTGGGAGCCACTTAGTAGCATGTCTTTGCACCTTTTCCAGTTTGTTGATGTGCTTCTTAAGATATGGGCACCAAACAACATTCTAGCTTTGGCCTAACAAAAGTCATGAACAATTTCTTTAGTATATCCCCATCCATGTATTTAAAAGCAATTCTGAAGTTAGAAAGCATAGCATAGGCTCCTTGCACAATATTCTTTATGTGGTCTTCAGGTGATAGTTTTCTATCTAGAACCACCCCTAGATCTCTTTCTTTATCAGAGTTCTTTAAAGATTTCTCACATAATATATAGGTTGTGTGGGGTCTATGTTCTCCTATTCCACATTCCATAACATGACATTTATTAACATTAAATTCCATTTGCCAAGTGGTGCTCCATATACTTATTTTATCCAGGTCTTCTTGAAGGGCATGACAATCATCTAAATTTCTTATCCTTCCTATTATCTTAGCATCATCAGCAAACATGTTCATATAATTCTGTATACCAACTGGTAGATCATTTATGTAGACAATAAACATCACTGGTGCAAGAACTGAACCCTGTGGTACTCCACTTGTGACATTTCTCCAGTCCGATACATTGCCTCTGATCACAGCCCTCATTTTTCTATCAGTCAGAAAGTTTTTCATCCATGTTAGAAGCGTACCTGTCACTCCTCCAATATTTTCCAGTTTCCAGAACAACCTCTTATGTGGAACTCTGTCGAAAGCCTTTTTTAGGTCCAGATAGATGCAGTCAGCCCAACCATCTCTTTCCTGTAATATCTCTGTTGCTCGATCATAAAAACTGAGTAAATTCGATACACAGGATCTACCAGATCGAAAACCATACTGTCTGTCTGATATTATATCATTTCTCTCCAGGTGTGCTACCCATTTAGTTTTAATTATTTTTTCCAATATTTTGACTATTACACTTGTCAATGATACCGGTCTATAATTAAGGGGGTCTTCCCTGCTTCCACTCTTGTAATTGGAACTATGTTAGCCTTTTTCCACACATCAGCTACAACTCCTGTAAACAGGGATGCCTGAAAGATCAGTTGAAGAGGGATGCTGAGCTCAGGTGCACATTCTCTCAGAACCCATGGTGAAACTCCATCTGGACCAACTGCTTTGTTCTTATTTAGCTCTTTGAGCATTTTTTCCACTTCGTCTCTAGACACCTCTATGTGCTCTATGTTGTTCTCTGGAATTCTTATTGTATCTGGTTCCCTGAAGATTTCATTTTGTACAAACACACTTTGGAACTTTTCGTTTAATGTTTCACACATTTCCTTTTCATTTTCCGTGAATCTATTTCCCATTTTCAACCTCTGAATATTATCCTTTACCTGCAATTTGTTGTTTATGAATTTATAGAATAGACCTGGTTCTGTTTTACATTTGTCTGCAATCCCTTTTTCAAAATTTCTTTCTGCCTCTCTCCTCACTGCCGTGTAGTTGTTTCTCGCATCTTTGTATCGCTGGTATGATTGGGGGTTTGGCCTCTTCCTGTATTGATTCCATTTTTGTGTCTTTTGGTCTCTGGCCCTCTCGCACTTTCTGTCGAACCAATCCTGTTTCCTAGTTCTGCTTCTCTGTTTTGGTATAAATTTTTTTGTGCCTTTATCATATATTTCACAAAACTTGACATACATCTCATTCACTTCCTTGCCTAGCAACAAGTCTGTCCAATTATACTCCCTAAAAATTTTTCTAAGGTTGCCATAATGTCCTCTCCTAAAGTCAGGTTTTTCAATTGCATCGACCATCATATTTTCTTCCAGATTATAACGCATTGCATACTTTATCCCCAAAAAGACATGGTCACTTTTACCCAAGGGAGGAAGGTACTGAATGTCAAATATTTCTTCCTCCTTCCTGGTAAATATCAAATCTAGCATGGAGGGAACGTCACCTTCCCTCATCCTCGTAGCTTGTTTAACATGTTGATACAAGAATGTTTCCAGGATGAGGTCTACAAATTTACAGGTCCAGAAATCTTCTGTTTTAGCTTCATATGCTTCCCAGTCTATGGATTTCAAGTTGAAGTCGCCGACTATCAACAGTCGTGAACTATCGTTATCCGCTCTCGCTATGATCTCTCTCATTATCGTTATAAGACCTTCTCGTTTACTATCTAGCTCCTCCTTTGACCATGTGCTGCTTAGCGGTGGACTATATGCATTTATGATCACTAGTTTATCATCCTCATGGCAGATCTCTAGTGCTATTATGTCAACTTCTTGTGGATTGGTAGTCATTATTTCGTTCACCTTTAGGTGTTCTTTCACCAGCACAGCAACGCCACCGCCTTTCCTAATTTTTCTGTCCCGTCTCCAAATTGAGTAGCCCCTTGGGAATATGACCTCATTTAAAATAACATCTTCAAGTTTTGTCTCCGTGAGTGCAACAATGTCTGGTGTCTGCAGCTGTATTATATCACTTAACTCCAGTATCTTTGACCTTACTCCATCTATGTTGGTGTATGCAATCTTCAGGAACTTGTTCCCCATCTTCTTATTTTTCACTCCCCCTTCTCTAATGATTTTGTTGGTTTGCTTTTATGTACCACTTTACTGGTCTGCCTACCCCTATCACTTTGTAGAAAAAAGAATTGATTTCTTCTTCATTCCTGCTCTCATTTAAACGTTTTGCCTCGGCGAGGTTCAGTTTCAGCTTCTCTCTATCTTCTTTTGAAAGATCTCGTCTTAACGACCACCCTTTCCCATCCTCAACGCTTTGTAATTTTCTGGCATTCCTTAGTACTTCTTCCATCTGTTTGGCACCGTTTAGGGTGATCCTCAAAGGTCGATCTTTCCCTTTTACATATCTGCCTATTCTCCTGTAGTCGCACACATTCTCTTTGGTTGTAAGACCTTCCACGAGGCCAACAATTTTATCTACTATTGCTTCTTCTACAGCTCTTTCTGACCTAGATGTTATCTCCTTTTCTTTGCATCCAAAAATGATCAGGGACTTACTCCGATCAACTGTGTTTTGCACCAACTTTGGGTTAGATGCCAATTCTTTTCTCACTTCTAGCCTAATGTTTGTTTTATCTTGGTTGCTGCAGTGTTTGACTTCTTTACTGCTTCTTCTATTTTTTCCTTGTCCTTGGCCACTTGCGCATAAGTGAGTTGCATATCTTTCTTGCACTGTTCTATTCCCTGTGCAACTTCCTCCATCTGTGCTGACAAAAGCTGTTTCTCCTGTTGAATTTCCTTGCCTAACCTATTGTAGTCATTTGTGTTTAAATTTACTTTAACTTCTTCCAAAGCTATTTTTAAGAGACTATTTTCTTCTTCCATGGCTTTGCAATTTGTTTCCAATTTAATCTTATCCTTGCACAAGTCTTTCACTACACCCTCAAGACATACAACTTTGCTATTTAAATGGTCATTACTTTCTTTCAATTTACTAATTAATTCTATATGAGAGGTCACTATAGTATCTAATTTTGCCAACTTGTTGTATAGACTGGCTATCTCAATGCTTTCTTCACTGAAACCATCAAAATCCAGCTCTGTTGTGTACTAGTGGCTTAACAAGAATGTAATTACTATGGTATGTATCCTCACAATCCCAATGTACCTTCATGTATATATATTAATAAATAAATAAATAAATATATGTGTCCTTCACAACATGTATACAGTAGAATGCTCATAATGTTCCATGGAACAGTGATACATGTGTCAGTAATGTGTCCACAATAAATGTTTGTCAGAATATTACTTGTTAAAAATTCACCAAAATTACAATATGTACAGTTTTACATACTATTTATACAGTAACACACTATATTACACACTCAGTACTTCGGAAGTGAGTGATAATCAATGAAGCAGTCCATGGTACACAGCACAACTTCGCTCTCAATGCACAGGTATAAACAGATTTTCGCTTCTTGTTTCTTCATTCTGTGTACTTGGGAATAACGCACTCACGTACACTCTTGGCCTTAGTACCTATAGGTGGTATGTAGCAAAGCTTGTAAAGCGTAAGGTATTCTTGAAAAGATTATAGAAAAAGATCAATTTGTAATGTACACTCCCCAACCTAACTGCCAGACCTCAATCTTTCATTTATTCCATCTATTCGTTTGCTGTCTGGTTCCAAGCGGTGCCTCTACTCATGAGAGGCCTATGTAGTTTCACAGTCAACCATTGCATCGCCGCAGCGCAACCTCTGCACCTGCTCGACGACCCAGTATTGTTTTTATGGCTGACCACGGTGTACAAAGACTTTTTCCCTCTTACCATTTTATATCTGTGCATATTTTTTGCATCCTGGTACTATGGCATCAGGAAATGCAGGAGATCTGTTGTTCAGGGCTTCAAGAAGCAGTAGAGCCAAGAGAAAACACGTGATGACTTTTGAACAAAAAGTTCAGCAACAAAGTTATCAGCTCTCTTACTCATGAGAGGCCTATGTAGATTCACAGCCAACCACTGCATCGCCATAGCGCAACCTCTGCACCTGCTCAGTGACCCAATATTGTTTTTGTGGCTGCCCTCGGCATACAAAGACTTTTCCTCCCTTACCGTTTTATATCTGTGCATATTTTTCGCATCCTGGTACTATGGCATCAGGAAATGCAGGAAATCAGTTGTTCAGGGTTTCAACAAGTGGTAGAGTCAAGAGAAAACATGTTGTGATGACTTTTGAACAAAAAGTTCAGCTTATAAAGAAAGCTGAAACTGGAATTCCTAGAAGTGTTGTATGCACCAAGTACAAAATTAGTAAAACCACTCTAAAGTGATATATTGAAGGCAAAGGATAGGATTTTTGCAAGTTATGCTAAAAGTGAGAGTTGGAGTGTGTTGTTGGGTGTGAGTTGGGAAGGTCACGTGAGCACGAGCTCCGTGAAAAACAATATATATCTAGGGATATCCCAGTGATACAGGAACTAAACACAGTCAGATATCTCATAAAGTGTCTCTCAACATATTAAACAATATACGATAGTGATTGTCATCCAAATTTTGAGTTTTTAAGAAAATAACAAGTGAAATTCGAGTGTAGTCAACAAGTCCACCACCTGCCTGCCTGCCTGCCCTCGTGGTGCCAGGAGTCCCGAGGCAAAAGTTGTCAAGACGTTTAAAAACAAAACAAAAATCGCATCCCTCCTTATTGAAACATCAAGAAATCATGGATGTCTGTAGTGCTAAACTCTCTATCTAAACATTTGTGTCAACCATAAAAATAAGATAATATACCTAAACATCAAGTGAACAAACTACAGAACAACCTCGATTCAACATACCCCGATTCAATGAATCTCTGACTAAGTCGCACACTTTTCAGGCCAGATTTACTCACCCAGTTCGACGAACAATGATTCCCCGAAGCGGGGGGATGCGCGGATTTGCTTACGATATTGGGACAGAGTTCACAGAGTGGTGGAAAGCTATCCCATTCTATCACAGATTACAATTAATAATTCCTTCATATGACAAGTTGGATCACACAAGTGGACCACACAAATGGACCACACAAGTGGACCACAAGTGGTCCGCAAGCTTACGATGTTGGGACAGAGTTCACAGAGTGGTGGAAAACAATCTCATTCTATCACAGATTACAATTAATAATTCCTTCACATGACAAGTTGGATCACACAAGTGGACCACACAAGTGAATCATACCTGTATTAACCAAACACCAGCCAGATTGGTCCAAACAAGTGAATGAGTTTCCATGATTTTCGTTCACTGATTTGTGGCACATGTATTTTTGTAAATTAACTTAAAAGCTGAAGCTTGATTAGCTAGCTACATGTGGAAAAATCTCCTTATAGACATTTTCTGTGATGAAACAAGATGAGTGAGGGTGGACAGCTAGGGGAATACTGTACAGTGGTACCTCAGTTTAAGAGTTTAATTCGTTCCTGGAGACAGCTCTTATTCCGAAAAACTCGTATTCTGAAGCTAATTTCCCCATAAGAAATAATGGGAAATGAATTAATCCGTTCCTGACTACCCCAAAAACCCTATATCAAACTAAATTTTTGTACCTAATTCATCTAAATAAACCTACAAAACTATGTTCAAGTTATTACTTACCTTGCTCTTGAATGCTGTAGACGTATGGAAGATGGTGAGGAGGGGGGGAGGAGGAGAGGAGTTACTGTTTGGAAGGGGAGTCCCTTTCCATTATCACATCAGGCAGTGAGGACTTCACTGGTATGCACACACTGGCACATTTTGCCTGCATACCACTAGGACTTGCTTGTCTTACTAAGAATTTGTCTAAAGACACTTGTTTTTCCCTACATTTTAACACTTGTCTGTAGTAAGACATCACATTATCATTTAAAAGGTCAATGCAACGGCCTGCTACAGCTTTATCTGGGCGAGTTTTTTCAACAAAACTTTGCAGTTCTTCCCATACTTCACACATTTTCTTAATCAAGGAGGGACATCCTCTACTGTCTCTACTCACAGCTATTTTCTTAGGTTGAACCTTATCAATGGCTTTCTTGAGACCCATGGTGAGATATATAATAACAAACTGTATAGTCAAATGACCAAAAATCCAACAAAACACTGAAAATCCAGGTGAAGAATTGATGTGGGATAGTCACTGGGCACGAGACAATGGTAAACTGAGGGGCGGAGGGGCGACGATCGCCGATCGACCATGCGCTAGGTCGGCCTGTACGCGTATCAACAAACTCGCGTCCCGAGGTAACCCTCGCATTCCGAGACATAATTTTCGAGGAAATCCTGCTCGCCTTCCGAAAAACTCGCATACAGGGACACTCGCATTCCGAGGTACCACTGTACTGTAAACCTCACTTGGTTTTCCTTCGTTTGTGTCGTCATAGTTCAGTGACTCATGACTTTTAAAGTTTCAGATTAATAAATAA
>WNGS01000707.1:35406-57339 GCA_020271785.1 Procambarus virginalis | reverse complement strand
AGAACAGAGTGAAGAACGAGGTGAGACGCAGCAATGGCAGATCCAGTGGAGCCTGGGGAGGAGAAATTATGAAAGACCCAGAAGAGTCTGGGGTGAGAAGATTTTGATAAATGGGCGGATAACGTAAGTACCCTAAAACTCAGAAGAGTAGGTCGCGACACTTCGTCTGAAAGTGAAGATGAAGGAGCTAAACGAGAGACAAATCATTATCCAGGAATCAAGAGTCCAGTAAAGCCCCCAGAGTGCAAGTAGTGTACCTGCCCGAGGAACTCTCATGCGAGTGGACAAAGTCAGAACCACTCTGGTACATATAGAAGAACTTTTCCCAGGTGAGATGTTACAACTGTAACGGATTGGGTCACGTGATGCGAGATTGTCGCAGGGCAGAGAATTGTGACCCTGGCCATGTGTGACCCCCGAAGTAAATATACTAATGTGTTCCGAGACAAACCACAGATGGTGAACTTAGTGAACGAGAGGTATAGGCCGTTCATAAGTAAAGGTTGGATCAGTATAGGAGGCCAACCTGAGGGGAAGTTGGTATCTTAAGAGATACCGGAGCTAATCAGAGCGTGATTGCGAGAAGCCTGATTGGGAATGATCGACGGTTAGCTGGCAGGAGAAAGATGAAAGTATATGGGTTATTGTCTGAGAGTGACATGCCCGTTTGTACTGTCCAGCTAAGGTCGGAATATGTGTCGGCGGAGGTGATGTTGGGAGTGTGCCCCGACATACCTGTTCCAGGAGTCCAATGATCCTGGGGAATGACTTGTGCGGGACAAAGGTGTTGCCAAGAGTCATAGCGGAGACTGTGCCAGAGGAGTGCCCAGAAGGCCACGGCACGGGTGGGACACCTGAGAGTGTGAACCTGACTGACATCCGAGGAGATGAGTCAGGAGACCGCCAAGCCATTGAGTACCCTGTCTCGGTAGTGATGAAGACAGAGGTAGCCGACGAGGAAGACGCTGGAGAAGATGAGACAGTGTCTATTCAGCCGGTAGAAGATATCGACGTAGATATAGCGTGGCTGTTTGATGAAGGTCCAGCTCAGGAAGATGAAGTCTCGGTGAGCCAAAGTGAAGATGGCCCAGCCAAAGAAAAATCATGTGAGAGAGCGAACCTGAGTAGACCCCAGCCTGCTGAAATTAAGGGTCGGAAGGTGAGTGCAACTGTGCTGAGCAGAGTGAGGAAGGATGTGGACATACTGAGGACGGGAGTAGAGCGTCAAGTTGTCCACGAGCACAGAGGCATTTGGATAGTAGAGTTAAGTTGTCTGAGATGTCAGGAGTTGACATGTTTCACAGAAAACGCGGAGGAGAGATAGTGAAGAAGAATAATAGCCGAGAAATGGAAGGAAAAGAGACAGTATGTGTGGAGAGATGCTTACGAGCACTCTAGGAGAGGTAAAACCATGTACGATCGAGTGCTGTTGGATGTAGTACAGGGCTCGGAGAAACTTTAGGAACAAAGAAGAGTTGAAGGAGAAGAAATGGAGTTGTATAGAGGCGAGAAGTGTGGAAGAGGATGATGATACAAGCATGGAGGAGTAGAAGAAAGCCGAGGACTCGATGGAAGTCAAACAGGATGAGGTCTCGGATAAATGAGGAGACGAAAGGAGGATCGTCGGTGAAGACGAGGGAGTGAAGTATGATGGCAGGAGACGAAAGTATAATGGCAGTATATGGAAGTGTGAAGACGACAGAGGAGGTACAGACAGTAGATGTCTGACTCTGGACGTGAAGAGAAGACGAGGAAACGGAGGGTGGAAACAATAAGTAGAGTTGACCGATGGAGTGCAGGCGTCCAAGGAGGACAGCCTAGCCAAGAGGTGTCAGGGAAGTCAAATCGTTTGTGAGAAGATCATGTTTCGGGCGAGTTGTGAGCCAGATGTTGCAAGGTGCAATGAAGTAGTTATAGACTCTGAAGAGTATGTAAGCAGATCAACCGGTCGAACCAATCGGTTGGAGAACGAGACAGTGCGGTGGCGGATGTATTATCCCGAGCTTTGCCACTGGAATAACTCTCAAAAATAAGGGGAGGGGAGTGTTATGATCTCAGCCTGCAGGAGAAACGAGTCTCACCCTTTGAGAGTTATTCAGCAAGCCTGACCTAACTGGAAGGTCCAGGAATTATAGAGGCGATAACACAGATGTAAAATAGTTTGTTGAATATATATAAAAGTTTGAGAATATGGGCAATGAACTAGAAAGCAGATAAATGACTGGTTAGAAGATGTGGACAAGTTACTGGAGGCGTGAGGCTCGCTTGTGGAGGGCGATGACCTCACTTGAGGCCAGACATCGCAGGGGAGGAGCCGCGCTTTGACGAGCTCCCGCCAGGAGGGAACCCCTAGTGATATTATCTCCAAGAGAAGAGAAGGTGCAGACGTTCCAGCTGTTGAATCGAGCTGAAGACGTTGTGGTCTCAAGTCCTGGACGGCGAGGAGAGAGTATTAAGCCGCCCAGTGACAGTTTTGTGGGCTGTGACAAGCGCCCTGGTCAGACGTTGTCAGAGGGAGAAGCGCCCTCGACCAGATAATCTGTGGTAAGCCCGATTTAAGCCAGTTCATAGTGTTTGCTTGTAGTTGGTCGTGTGCCCAGCGACAGTAGCGATGTTTATTTTCAAGTTAGAAATGTTTTGATATGGCAGAAAGCCTAAAATAAGAGAGTGAAGTGGGAGGAGCGCGGAGCGACGTCCGTCTTCTCTGACCGCTGGCGGGCAACTGAAGGAGCCCGGCTCCTGAGGGAGGAGGCCCCTCCCAGCGTGAGTGAGGCTCGCCCAGCGAGGTGGCGCATGGACTCGCCCACGGGGGAGTCCACTCTCATTAAATGTAGAAGACAGATAGGGATTGGAGACAAAGATATTATGTGATTAATTTTGTTTATGTGTTAAAAAGGGAAACAATTTATTGGAGTGCAAATGGGTTGCAGGTTTGTCCTTTGGGGAAGAAGTTGCTGAGGACTTGGAAGCCAGCACAGAGGGAGTGGTTGATGAGACTCCAAGGCAGTGGAGGAGAGGACCTCAACCTGTGAGGAGAAGCAGTGAGGAGGAGTGTCACGTGCTTCTGCAGAGGTGGTGAAGTACCACAGTTATTCGAGGAAACTTTATGGTGCAGCAGCCAGGAGAGCTGTGGATGATCCTAATAGGAGTAGGGAAGCACCATAGTTGTCCAAGGAATCTTCATGGTAGCAGCCTGGAGGAGCTGCAGAGGATCCTGGTGTTTAAGCCCTGAGGAACCTGAAGTTGTCAGGGTAGTGAAATAGTTCTAAATGATCACTTGTATGGAGGTGAGTGTTTGTCATTAGCGTGAATGACGCAGTGAGAGGTGAGTGATCGTTTGCCACTTATGTGCCAAGAAGTGTATATTGAAGTTTAGAGCTACAGACGTAGGCAGGAGTACCTACAGATATATATGTATTCTAAGACTGATAGAATGGTCGATTGATTCGTTGTGTGGCACGGATCATTTATACTGATATATATATATGTATGTTATTGCTTTCAAATGCTGATTTGCCTTATATGTGTTTATAGGTATATATATATGTATACATTCTCTTGATGGTAGTGTAACATTATATTGTAAGACTTAATCTACTTGAGGAGGTTGATAACATTAGGTAATACCAAGAGATAGGATACCACTTAGCAAGCTGAGGATAGAGTTCTAATGGTGTTGGAGTGCAACCTGATTATAATAATACAGAGTATAGGATTCATCATTATTATATGTTTGCGTGTATTGTATATGTACTTCGTCCAGTAAATGTATCCAAATTTGCTGGTGTTTGCACTTGTCCCAGTGAGGCTTCCCAGGAAATAGTAAAGAAGGAGAGAGAGAGCAAGAAACAGGAACCACTGCTGTGGACAGGGTAAGACAGAAGTCTAGTAAGACAAAGGGGATTGAGGAGGTCATATTCCATAAGGAGAGAGTGGGGAGTCACAGCGGCTCGAGTGGGTGTGTGCACGTGACAACAGGGCTGCGTGTTGGAGCCGCATCCCCCAAACGTGTGACGTTGAGCCCCCTCTCCAAGAGCCAGAAGTGCCTAGTGTGATCTCCTAGTGAAATATGAGCATTTGTCGAGTTGTGGGTTGGGTGGTCCGTCAGCGGTAACACCACCAAATCCACCACCGCAACAATACATTCACTCACGAATGTGCCCCCCATACTCACCATGGAGCGACAATTAGAGGCAGGACACCCAACAAGAAGCTATCGCCGATCATGCCGGAGCCCCCTAGGGGTGCATCGTGAGTATTCGCCCCACAAACGCTACCTTAAGAACCGTCAGTCCATCGAGATCGGATTCAGTGACGAAAGGAGGATTGACAATAAAAGGGTCCCCTCGCTCTCGACGTTTAGTACTACAGTTCTACGGGTGCAAGAGTATGCCTCCTCAAGCACCCGGGCATCAAAATAGAAGTCCAAAAGAATAATCAAAACAGGCAAAAGGTCGGCAGGAAATGACAATTAGAAAAGAGAAGAGGGGGGGAGAAAAACGAAACATAAGGAAAAGGAAAAGCGATCCGGCAAAATTAGAGAAGACAGCAGCAGGAGCATAAGGAACTGGAGCAAAAGCCCAAGTATGGTGTGAAGACATGTTTCCAGTATGGCCCTACCCAAAATACAGGAGTACCCATCCCCGCTGGCCTGGTGTGAAGCGGTGTCAGAGGGCGACATTTAGTGCTGGCATACAAGTTTATTAGTTATGCTTTGTTAGGAAAACATTATTGCCATGGTAATGGGATTGCAGGTTTGTCTGGAAGAAGTTAAGGGCGGAACTTCTGGAGGCTGGAGAAGAAGTGTATGCTGATCTCTGAGGTAGAGCAGAACTCTATGGTGTGGAGTTGAACTTCAAGCAGTGTAGGGGAGCTACACGTTTCTTTGTGGAGCCGGTGGAGGAGCTTCACTGATGTTGGAGTATGACTTTGTGTGCAGATTGGGAGAACTGCAGAAATACCTTACTTGATTTTTGAAGGACCCAGGTGTATGGCATTGGTAATGAGTCTCTAGGAGCAGAACAGAGGATCATGTGGACACATTAATGTATGAGGGCAGTGCCTGATTGCTTCTTGGCATGTAAGGTGGTGTAAGGTGAGAGATTGATTTCTTTTTTGTTGGGGATACGTATGTAGATGTTCCAGGTATTCCAGCCCCAGAGTTTCATATACTTTTATAGTTGAAGATATATTATTGTTGTGCCATGTATTTCAGCCCCAAGCAGTGAGGAGCAGTAGGTTGTAATTACCTAAGCAATTACCCAAGTGTAGTTACAGGATGAGAGCTAAACGCTCGTGGTGTCCCATCTTCCCAACACTCTTTGTCATATAACGCTTTGAAACTACTGACGGTCTTGGCCTCCACCACCTTCTCACCTAACTTGTTCCAACCATCTACCACTCTGTTTGCGAAAGTGAATTTTCTTATATTTCTTCGGCATCTGTGTTTAGCTAGTTTAAATCTATGACCTCTTGTTCTTGAAGTTCAAGGTCTCAGGAAATCTTCCCTATCGATTTTATCAATTCCTGTTACTATTTTGTATGTAGTGATCATATCACCTCTTTTTCTTCTGTCTTCTAGTTTTGGCATATTTAATGCCTCTAACCTCTCCTCATAGCTCTTGCCCTTCAGTTCTGGGAGCCACTTAGTAGCATGTCTTTGCACCTTTTCCAGTTTGTTGATGTGCTTCTTAAGATATGGGCACCACACAACCGCTGCATATAGTTCTAGCTTTGGCCTAACAAAAGTCGTGAACAATTTCTTTAGTATATCGCCATCCATGCATTTAAAAGCAATTCTGAAGTTAGAAAGCGTGGCATAGGCTCCTCGCACAACATTCTTTATGTGGTCCTCAGGTGATAGTTTTCTATCTAGAATCACCCCTAGATCTCTTTCTTTATCAGAATTCTTTAAAGATTTCTCACATAATATATAGGTTGCATGGGGTCTATGTTATCCTATTCCACATGCCATAACATGGCATTTATTAACATTAAATTCCATTTGCCAAGTGGGGCACCATATACTTATTTTGTCCAGGTCATCTTGAAGGGCATGACAATCATCTAAGTTTCTTATCCTTCCTATTATCTTAGCATCATCAGCAAACATGTTCATATAATTTTGTATACCAACTTGTAGATCATTTATGTAGACAATAAACATCACTAGTGCAAGAACTGAACCCTGTGGTACCCCACTTGTGACATTTCTCCAGTCCAATACATTGCTTCTGATTACTGCCCTCATTTTTCTATCAGTCAGGAAATTTTTCATCCATGTCAGAAGCTTACCTGTCACCCCTCCAATATTTTCCAGTTTCCAGAACAACCTCTTATGTGGTACTCTGTCGAAAGCCTTTTTTAGGTCCAGATAGATGCAGTCAACCCAACCATCTCTTTCCTGTAAAATCTCTGTAGCTCGATCATAGAAACTGAGTAAATTCGATACACAGGAATTCCAGATCGAAAACCATACTGTCTGTCTGATATAATATCATTTCTCTCCAGGTGTTCTACCCATTTAGTTTTGATTAGTTTTTCCAATACTTTCACTATTACACTAGTCAATGAGACAGGTCTATAATTGAGAGGGGTCCCTGCTGCCACTTTTGTAGATTGGAACTATGTTAGCGTGTTTTCACACATCTGCTACGACTCCTGTACACAGGGATGCCTGAGAAATGTGTGCCAAGAGTCATGCAGCAGCCTGATATAGACAGTTGGTGAAGTCAGGATATGATATTAGAGTGCTATCAGTTCATAGCAGCCTAGAGTGTTGTATGGTAATGTTGTATTATATATCTTTGTTGTGAATATTTTTATATATTAAATGTTTGTTAACATCTAGTCTTTGCTTTTTTCCTGGTGAGGTTTCCCAGAAATAGAGGGAGGGAGGGTCATGGTTGTAGACAGGGTGACAGTGGACAATAATTCACTACAAGGGGATTTAGGAGATCATCCCAAACAAGGAGAGGAGGGGGTGAATTACGGTGGCTCAAGTAGGGTGTGTACTTAAGACAACGAGGCCAGTTTTAAAGCTACACCCTGCTACGATCTCAGGCTCCAGGAGAAACATGTCTCCCCTTGAGAGTTATTCAGCCAGGCCTGACCAAACTAAGAGGTTAAGGAGATATAGACCTAAATATTCACATAGTAAACGCTCGATTGAATTTGACAAATAATTTGCAAGTATGGGCAATGAATAAGGATATAAATGACTGGTCATGAGATGTGGAGAGTTTGCTGGGGGTGTGAGGCTCGCTTCTGAGGACGTTAAAACCCTTAACATGCTCGGGGTCTAATATCCTGCCATCCCCACAGGCGCATGTCATTTTGAAAAAAAAAAAAAAAAAATTCTTCCTAACCTGTTAATTTGTGTTCACTGATCACGGGAAAAATAATAAAAAAATCGTAAGTGCCATATATTGCCCGCTATAGGGCGGGGAAGTCTGGCAAATTATAGGCGCTGACTCAGCATGCGTCCCAGGCGGTCTGTTGCTCGCTAGCTGTCAGGCCAGAGTTGCCACAAAGAGATAATTACCTAATTATTTCAATGTCTCTGATTGATGTTTCATAGTTTTTTTGCTGTAATATTATTCAATAGTGTGTAGTTTAATATATTTATATAATAAAATGAGTGAATCATTGCTGTACTCAAAAATATGGTGTGCATATTGTTGATTCAGTTATGTTCATCAATCAGTCAATAAATACTTTGTCGGTTATTACACTATAAGCACAGGTTATATATAAGTATCTGCATGTTCTGTTCACTATAACGAACCACTAAGTAGCTATTATGAGTCAAAAAGTAACGAGGAGTGACCGCCGTGTACCAGCCAGCCACTCCCGCCCTCCCTCCAGTCATCTGACTCGCCCACATTCTCCTCCCACAAAACTGTTTTTGCTATAATTCACTATATACAGACGTTATATATAAGTATCTACATATTTTGTTCACCATAACTGTACATCTAAGCTTGTATGGTGAGTAAAGTCACAAAGACATAGGACCTAACACAGTCAGCTGATGGCTGCCTCCTTCAAGGCCAGACACACTAATATTTCTCCTCCAACAATACTGTGTGGTGTTATTACGCTATATACACACATTATAAATAAATATCTACCTGTTTTATTCACCATACTTGTACAAATAAACTGGTATGGTGCCCATAGACCATCGTGGTAACCAGTAAACAACACCGTCGTCTGCACGGTGGCGTCGTGCAGACGACGCCACTGCCCTCACCAAAATGGCGGCTCCAAACCTTCTCTTGCTATTTATACCCTCTATACACACGTTATATATAAGTATCTACATTTGTGTTCACTATAGCGAACCACTAAGCTGGTATGCTGAGTGCAGTCAATAAAAGGTGGCCACACACAGTCAGAAAACATCGCCACCACCCTCCCTCCCACAGTATTACTCCTCCCTCCATGGCGCACAGCGCTAAATATCATCGCAATCCTGCTATTATCAGAACCCTGGTCACTTTTATCACAGTCAGGGGTCCTCTGTAATATCATCGCTACATAATAGCATGAACAAGTATATTTTGGCATTTTTAGGCGATGCTGTGGTCACAAGCTGAACAGCAGTGCTGTGAGCTCATGCTGCGTGCGTCAGGCTTGGTAGCTTACGCGATACTGAGGCCCCTAACACCCGGGAGTTTGGCCCACGATTTTTTTTTTAAAATGGCGTCTGTTTACAAGAGCCCTGATGAAGGTGTGGTGAACCCCGTGTATCCGCGGGCTGTTTAAATCTTGCGTAGTACTCCAACACATCATATGACGTGAAGAGCAGTTGACTGGTAAAACGCCTAGCACGTCATATGATGTGATGCGCACTTTAAGGGTTAATCTCACTTGAGCACCAGAAATCGTGAGGGGAAATTGCTCTCCGTTGAGCTCCTGTTAGAGAAGAACCCCCTAGTTGATATACCTTCAAGAGGAAGTGTGCAGATGTTTCAGCTGTGGAATCATTCTGGAAACTTTGTGGGCTCAAGTCCTGAATGGCAGAAAGAGTTGTGAAGCCGTCCAGAAACATTTTCGTGAGCAGCCTCGGGAGCGCCCTGATCAGGCGCAATTGAGCGCCCTCGCAAGAGACAATTTTGTGGTAAGCACAATTTTAACCAGTTAATAGTGATTGCCTGTAGTTGGTCGTGTGCCCAGCGGCCGTAGCAAGTGTTTATTGATTTGTTAGGCATGTTTTGATAAGGCATAAGGCCTAAATAAGAGAGTAAAGACGGAGGAACGTCCTGAAGGGCGGAGCGACAAACATCCCATCCGATCGCTTGTGGGTGACTGACGGAGGCTTAGGTCCTGACGAAGGAGCTGCCCCGCTGCGGAAGGCGGAGGAACCACCCAGCGGGAGGCAGGAGATGGATTCGTCCTGGATGAGGGAATCCTTACTCATGGCATTCAGAAAGCAGGGAGATGTCAGGTGAAACATTTATTGCGTGTAGTTCATTTCAGTTATATGTTTGTAGAGGAACATTTTTATTGGCATATCGATGGGTTGCAGGTTTGTTCTGAGGAAGGAGTTGATGGGAGTACTCTGAGGCCAGAGAAGAAGCTAATGAGTTAGTGGGAGACGACTCCAAGGCTGTTGAAGAAATAGTGTACTCTTGAGGAAGAGCAGCCCACAGTGTGGGGTAGGACCTGGAACTAAGTGAGGAAAAGCAGTGAAAAGGAGTGTCACATGCTTCTGCAATACCAGTGGTGGAGCATCATTGTGGTTTGGGGAAACTTCATGGTGCAGCAGCCTGGAAGAGCTGCAGAGGATCCTGGTAGATAAACCTGGAAGAACCTGAAGATGTCAGGGTAGTGAACTCCCAGATGTGGGAAGGAAGTTCTTATTGACCACTTATAGGGAGCTGGTAGAGTGTTTGGTTGTGTCTTGCATTAGCATGCAAGACACAGTGAAAGGTGGGCGATTGATTACCATTTTTGTGCCAAGAATTATTTATACGGAAGTATAGAGTTACGACTGTAGGCTGGATTACCTGCTGAGATTATATATATATATAATATATATCTATATATAATATATATATATATATATATCTATAATATATATATATAGATATATATATAATTACATATATATATATATATATATATATATATATATATATATATATATATATATATATATATATATATAATATATATATATATATATATATATAATATATATATAAATATGACCAAAAAGTAAGATTAATAATTCTAACACAATTTTCTCAATATTTCTTATGTTTCTTTTTACTGTTGATGGTAACTGAAAAATCAATTCTCCAAAGTTCATTTTTATTTCTAGTCTGACGCGACACTTGAGCGCGTTTCGTAAAACTTATTACATTTTCAAAGACTTTAGTTTACACACACACAACTATAACTGAACAGCTTGGCTCTTTTATACCTGCATTTGGGTGAGGTGATGTTACAATAGTTTTGGATGAGGTGACAACTTTCAACACAACACAACACGAAAAATGGTATAAGCTAAAGGGAAGAATAGATCTGTAACTGCAGAAGGCCTATTGGCCCATATTTCTTGATGCTTCTATATTGGAGCGGAGTCTTGAAGTGGGTAGAATATAGTTGTGCGTTAATTGGCTGTTGATTGCTGGTGTTGACTTCTTATGTGTAGTGCCTCGCAGATATCAAGCCGCCTGCTATCGCTGTATCTATCGATGATTTCCGTGTTTTTTGTTAAGACTTCTCTGGTGATGGTCTGGTTGTGGGAAGAGATTATATGTTCCTTGATAGAGCCCTGTTGCTTATGCATCATTAATCGCCTAGAAAGAGATGTTGTTGTCTTGCCTATATACTGAGTTCTTTGGGGCTTACAGTCCCCAAGTGGGCATTTGAAGGCATAGACGACATTGGTCTCTTTCAAAGCGTTCTGCTTTGTGTCTGGAGAGTTTCTCATGAGTAGGTTGGCAGTTTTCTTGGTTTTATAGTAAATCGTCAATTGTATCTTCTGATTTTTGTCTGTAGGGATAACGTTTCTATTAACAATATCTTTCAGGACCCTTTCCTCCGTTTTATGAGCTGTGGAGAAGAAGTTCCTGTAAAATAGTTTAATAGGGGGTATAGGTGTTGTGTTAGTTGTCTCTTCAGAGGTTGCATGGCGTTTCACTTTCCTTCTTATGATGTCTTCAATGAAACCATTGGAGAAGCCGTTGTTGACTAGGACCTGCCTTACTCTACAGAGTTCTTCGTCGACTTGCTTCCATTCTGAGCTGTGGCTGAGAGCACGGTCGACATAAGCGTTAACAACACTCCTCTTGTACCTGTCTGGGCAGTCACTGTTGGCATTTAGGCACATTCCTATGTTTGTTTCCTTAGTGTAGACTGCAGTGTGGAAACCTCCGCTCCTTTCCATGACTGTTACATCTAGAAAGGGTAGCTTCCCATCCTTCTCCATCTCGTAAGTGAAACGCAACACAGAATTCTGCTCAAACGCCTCTTTCAGCTCCTGCAGATGTCTGACATCAGGTACCTGTGTAAAAATGTCGTCAACATACCTGCAGTATATGGCCGGTTTCAAGTTCAAGTCGACTAAGACTTTTTTCTCGATAGTACCCATGTAGAAGTTTGCAAACAGGACACCTAGGGGAGAACCCATGGCGACCCCATCTACTTGCTTATACATGTGCCCATCCGGGCTCAAGAAGGGTGCCTCCTTAGTACAAGCTTGGAGTAGTTTCCTCAGGATATTTTCTGGTATGTCAAGAGGAGTACAGGCCGGATCACGATACACTCGGTCCATTATCATCCCGATTGTTTCATCCACAGGTACGTTGGTAAACAGTGATTCTACGTCCAACGAGGCTCTTATCCCTGTTGCCCGTGTTCCCCGCAGTAAGTCAACAAATTCCTTCGGGGACTTCAGGCTGAAGGCGCAAGGGACATAAGGAGTCAGTAAGCCGTTGAGTCGTTTCGCCAGTCTGTACGTGGGTGTGGGTATCTGGCTGATGATTGGCCGAAGTGGGTTTCCAGGCTTATGCGTCTTGACATTTCCATACGCATATCCAGGTTTATATTCCCCAATAATCTTTGGCAGGTGGAGTCCGGATTTCTTGGCATTCACAGTTTCAATCAATTTTGAATGCCAAGAAATCCGGTTGGATTTCTTGGCATTTATGAAAGGTTGCCATGGCAATGGCAGCCTGCCATCTTGGAACAGCATCTTGGGGCAGCCATCTTGGAGTCCCCTGCAGCCTAGTTGCCCATCTCTGATTGGTTGAGAGGGGTAGGATGCTGTGTGTCTCCCTCTGATTGGTTCTTTGAGGACGCGGGGGAATTACCGGCGTCTCTACCTCAAGGAACTCATTCTGGACTCAGCCGCCACCTTGATATGATGCTTCCCTGCTCAATTCAGCCAAATTGTGCAAGACGACGTCGTGGCAGCTGACTACCCCACACAAGCTCCACCTTATCTACGACGACGACTACATCAGAATCCAGCACGAGCGAACTTCAAGAGTGAGAAAGATAGGGAGTATTGCTGGTAGATATCGTGGGTTGTGGGTAATTGTTATACGAGCAGCAACAGACTCGTGGGTCCCCACTCCAGTGATACAGACGTTCTAATTCCTGCTAGTGCTCTGTAGCAGTCGAGGGAACGAGGAAATTCGTGTCAGTGTTCGGGACAGTTTTCCCATGTTTGTGGAAGACGCTAGACGTAAGCACGCCATACGTGTACGAATGCACCACTTCACTGGTGGGTCAGGGTGTATGAACCGAGCCACGTGTTGTGAGGAAGGTTCAAAAGACGCGCCAAGTCATCTTTGTACGAACACTACTGCGCAAGGTACCAGCTCAGCTTAGCCTCCTCCACCTTGAGCCAGCCATCCTTACAGCTGGGTGCCTTGGGTATGATTGGACACTTGGGTGAGCGTGAGTGAGCCGGCAGTGTAAATAAGTACCTTGTGTGTCTTGGGTGATTATATTCTCTAAGCCTGAATTTGAGAGTCAGGTGTTCCGTCACATTGTCACTAAGCACCTGTAGTGGTGAAGTGAAGTGCCAGCGTGTGAGAATTTCACCCTTATTAACATTCTTGTCAGTCCAGTGGGACTTACGTCTGGGGTAGGCAGACGTACATGTGAATGTGTGTGGGTACACATGGGAACAAAGTTTACATAGAATATTTATATTCCACTCTGGTAGAATTGTTGTTATTCATTCACGATATTGATCGTGTTCCATGTGATATAATCTTGCAGGTGTGGAAATCCAGTACTGGTCGTCTTAAGTGCACAGGTAATTGTGTCCGTGTGTACCACCAGGGATTCCTGGTAATTGATTATTGTGGAGTGAAAACAGAGTGTGGTTATTTCTAGTTGTGTTCCCAGGGCCGTGACAAGGGTGATTTTATATACAATGGGCCTCGACTTACGATGCTAATCCATTTGCAGAAACGGATCGTAAGTCGAAGAGATTTTTCCCATAAGAAATAAAGAGAATTTAATTAATCCGTTCCCCACCCTCCAAAATATTAACATAAAAATACATTTTATACTGAATACAATGTTTTTTTCTAACTACAATACAGTACCAAAGTGTCTCTTACCTTTATGGAGGGCACTTGATGGCGTATGGAAGATGGTGATGAGGGGGGAGGAAGAGAGTTGTTTCTGTTTGGAAGGGGAGTCTCATTCCATTATCACATCAGGCAGTGATGTTTTCTCTGGGGTACTCTCTCTCCTACGTTTTGCCTGAATACCACTAGGACCTGGTTGTGGTTCAGTGCTTGTTTGTCTCACTACAAATTTGTCAAGAGACATTTGTTTTTCCTTTCATTTTAACATTTGTCTGTAATGATGCATCACAGTGTCATTGAATAGGTTAAGGCAACGACCTACTGCAGCTTGATTTGGGCGAGTCGTTTCAGCAAAGGTTTGCAATTCTTCCCATGCTGCACACATTTTCTTAATTGTTGAGGAAGAGACATTCTGTACTCTTGTTTCTGCTCTATGGTCATCCTTACATGGGTTTTCATATGTTGAGCCTTACCACTGACTTTCCTGGGACTCGTGGCGTGATATATAATAATTACTTTAATGTTCAAAATGCAAAAAATCACCACAAAAGCAGAATTTCTTATAGGCACAATCGTTACTAAGCAGGCAGCTGCAGTAAACTGAGGCAGGTCGGCCGCGTGACTGGGAACCACGCGCTCGGTCGACCCGAACGTGTACCAACAAATATCAGAAGTCGACGACACCATCCGATGTCGAGTCACATTTTTCGATGAAATTTACATCGTAAATTTACATCGTAAAGCTTACACAGGTAAGCTTCTAACATGGATGAAAAAATTTCCTGATAGAAAAAACCAGCGTTGAATGTAATGAAACGCCATTTTCTGGGCGAGTCCCGGAGGCTCCCAGGAGCTTACTAGGCTGATATACTAATGTCAGACTTTGGCATCAGTCATGTGCATGGAGTTCTTATGGGCCTACCGGTGACCACGAGCCAGAACCTGGCCCCCTCTAATAGAGGCAAGGGGAGCAATGGCTTATAGAAACCCTTGTGTAACTGAAAGCATTCTATGTCTGCCATCGACCGGGTTAGGCACCCAGAAAGGTATGCGTCCCAAAACAAACCCTAATTCTGGTGAAAATTGCAACCGAAAGTCGAACGAGTGGATAGAACTCCCCAAACAAAAACGAGCAAACGAGTATGACGTCATCCATCGTTGTGCTGCTGTCTGCGCAGGCCCCCTTCCCCAGGAGGAGGAAGGGGCAGCCCCAGGCCTACCATGCTGGTGATCCACACCCCAGTTCTGAGGCTGGATGTCAAAAACACGCGAAAAACCGCCGACCGGAGGGAGGGAGGGATGCCGGGGAGCCTCCAGGACTCACCCAGAAAATGGCGTTTCATTACATTCAACGCTGGTTTTCTGGGGGAAGCCCCTACAGCTATCCAGAGCTAGAGGAAAAGAATAGGAGCACAGAGGAAAAGAATAGGGACTTACCCAGGAGGCAGTTGCTGCTCACTCCTCAACCCGAAGTCGAGACAACTGGCTGCATTCGCCGACCCAAAGCAACACAGGCCCGATCAGGCCCAGGAACGTTTACAAGGTAACGAGCAGCCAGGACCCTGTTCGACCACCAAAATCCACACACGAAAGGCGTCGACCCCAACGGCCTCGCAGTCGGGAAAGGGCACCACATATAGGGGAAGGTGCCACGACCACGCCGATGCAAAGAGGTCTACCTCGGGGCGTCCGAACGTCTGGCAAAGCCAACGGAAGGAGTCGGCGTCGACCGTCCATTCCGTGGAGAGGGGGAACGAAACGAGACAGGCCGTCGGACAAGATGTTGGACACTCCCCGCACGTGAACTGCCAGGAGAGCCAAACCCCGAGAACGCTGCAGACGAGTCACCCGAAGCGACCAGCGCCAAAAAGCCAAGTACTGCATCGAACCCCCCACCCCCCCCCCCGGTTCAGACAATGAACCCCCAGGAAGCAGTCCAAATGGAGCCGGATCGTCGACCCGTGGGCGACTCCATTTGGACTGCTTCCCCCCAGTTCAGACAATGAACCACCGGGAAGCAGTCCAAATGGAGCTGGATCATCGACCCGCAGGCGACTCGAATCCTCCGAAGAGCATCGAATCCTCCGAAGAGCAAACACACCACCGCGAACTCCCGCACAGTGCTGTAGGCTCGACGGAAGAATGGACCCCACTGACCCTGGCTGGCCTGGTGAGCATTGGTCACAAAGCCCCAGCCGAGATACGAAGCGTCCGTGAACACATTGAACGAGGGCTCGGGTAGGCGCCAAGACACTGAACCCCGAAAAACCCTTAGAGGAAGCCGGCGACACAGCAACCAATGCAAAGCCCCCGGGGTCCGAACCCAGCAATCGCAAGAGAGGCGGAAGGAATGTCCCCGAAGGAACCAGAACAGCCGACGAAGCCAAACCAATCTGGCAGGTAGACCAGCAATGCGAAGTTCAGACACCCGCACAGATCCTCGAGCAACCGCCGGGTGACCCAGGAGCCCTGGGAGCCCCCCAGAAACAGGCACAAGTGGGATCGAGAGACAGAAGAGACTCCGGAGGAAAGCACAAGCAGAAGAGACTCCGGAGGAAGAGACAAAGAAGCGGTCCAAGAGTCCCACACAAGGCCCAGCCAGATCCGAACCTGGGAGGGAACCAGATGGGACTTCCTCCAGTTAACCAAGAACCTGATCCCCGAGCCTTGGCACGACCCTTCCGGGAAGGCCCATCACAGGACCCCCAGAAAACCAGCAAGTCCGACATAGGACGGCAAGAAGCCGAAGTAGCCTGAATAAACTGCGCAACGGCTGAAGCCTCAAACAAGAGAGGGCAAAAAGGGGGACAAAATCCTAAGAGCCAAGATCCAAGCGGATACCACAGAGGAGACAACCACCGTCTGCCAACGCGCGAGCCGGGAGGCATAAAACAGAGCCACCGCATCCCGCAAGATCGGCGCAAAAAGCTTCAGCATGGCAGCAAACGAGCAAGCCGCCGAGGCCAAGGTGCCAGATCCAGGAACAGCCCCAAGCACCCCCATATCCTCCGTGAGCCAGTCAGAAGACAGCTCCAGGAGGGAAAAGAAGCCCAAGGCTGCAACCAAAAGATTATCATCCATAGATTAGGTAAATTGAGTCACCAGCAAGCAACAGTACTCACAGGACTCAGGGTCGAAAGTGTCACCGACTCAACAGGCTGCATGACGGAGGCAAGAACACTGAGGGTTACCCTGAGACAAGGGGACCGAACAACCCTCAAACTCGCATGAAGTGAGGGCGGGACCCCAGGGTCACATCCATTGGATCCACGCATCCCCTAGGGGATTCCCAGTGTCCTGAGCGTTTACTTGAAGAGGAGTCATGCTCAGGTAAATCCAGGCAGGGTACTGCTAACCGGCGCCCAAAACTGCCAAACAAACTGTCTAAAGCTGAACTCCAGGGACGTGTACACTCACGAGGACCAAGCAGGGGCCACCACCAAGTATCAGGGTGAGGCCAAACACCAGTGGCAAATACGGTGGAAACCTTCCCTCCCCCCCCCCCAAGGCAAAAAGAAAAACAAAACCCCGCAAGAGGACAACGTACCCCAAGGAACAGAGCCGGGCCACTGTGATTGGTGACAACTAGCTGCACAGCATCCTGCACTCCTACCAGAGCAAAAACTGCCTCTTATCCTAAGGTCAACTAGAGGAGACAAAACCCCAAGTACCCAAAGAGCGGCCGAGAAACTGAGTAGTAAAACGGACACACAAAGGTAGACCCCGAGGAACTTGTGGAAGGTAACCCCAAGCTCCAAGGGCAGTACTAACAAGGCACCTAGAGAAGGGAACCCTAGGCACATGCAGTCCGAGTACTGAGGAATAACTCCTGGGTCTCGCACCCCTGGAGTACAGCAGCCACACACAAGGCACAGCGCCGCAAAAATACTGGAGCCAGAGCACACAACCGAGCTGGTAGCATCAGCCTCAAGAACTGGGGGTGTGGATCACCGCATGGTAGGTCTGGGGCTGCCCCTTCCCCCTCCCGGGGAGGAAGGGGGGCTGCGCAGCCAGCGGCGCGACGACGGATGACGTCATACTAGTTTGCTCGTTTTTGTTTGGGAAGTTCTATCAACTCGTACAGCTTTTGGTTGCAATTTTCACCAGAATAGGGGTTTGTTTTGAGACGCCTACTTCTCTGGGTGCCTAACCCGGTCGATGGCAGATATAGAATGCTTCCAATTACACGGGGGTTTCTATAAGCCATTGCTCCCCTTGCCTCTCTAGAGGGGGCCAGGTTCTGGCTCGTGGTCCCCGGTAGACCCATAAAAACTCCATACACATGACTGATGCCAAAGTCTGACATTAGCATATCAGCCTAGTAAGCTCTGGGGAGCCGTAAGGGCTCCCCCCAGAAATGAGAGCCATAATCAGAGGCAATGTATTGGATTGGAGGAATGTCACAAGTGGAGTACCACAGGGTTCAGATCTTGCACTGGTAATGTTCATTGTCTACATAAATGATCTACCAGATGGAATACAGAATTATATGAACATGATTGCTGATGATGCTAAGATAACAGGGAAGATAAGAAACCTTGATGATTTCATGCCCTTCAAGAAGATCTGGACAAAATAAGTATATAGAGCAGCACTTGGCAAATGGAATTTAACCACTGTGCTGCACAGAGTTTATTGTGAAATTCCCCCTGTGCACATGAAATAAAGTGTTCCCAAAAATTCTTTTTTCTTCGTAAAATGATAAATACCCTTCCCTGAACATGTCTATGTAAAAATAAATATCAAATTCCACTTACTCTGGCTGTGGGGATGTGGACAAGGTGTGCTGTGACATCATCAGGGCCTGGTCGCCCGTGCATGACTCGCCCACACACCGTTGAGCGGGCCATTCAAGCACTGGGTGTTGCCAAAAATATTTTTTCAATTATTTGTTCTATGTATTTCCAATGCGATTTTATTTGTTTTCTTAATCGTATATGATGCATATTTGTGTCCTTTACAATATGTATACAGTAGAACGTTCATAATGTGATGTATCACAGAACTGTGATACATGTGTCAGTAATGTCTGGCGGTAATGTGTGGCTGGTGTGTGGCGGTAACTCCTCGTTGCTTTTTGACTCTAAATACCAACTTAGTGGTTCGTTATGGTGAACAAAACATGCAGATACTTATATATAACCTGTGTATAGAGTGTAATAGCAGCAAAACTATTTGTTTATTGTTTTATGAACATAATAATTGAATCACTAATATGCACACCATACTTTTGAGTATAGTGATTATTCACCACTTTTATGATGTAAATATATTACAATACACACTATTGAATAATATTACTGCAAAAAATTAAGAAAAAATCAATCAGAGACATAGAAATAATTAAGTGATAATATCTTTGTGGCAACTCCCACCTGTCAGCGCGGGTGACGCTGACCGGCTCTGACGACCGCTGTGTCAACGCCCACATTTTGCCAGACTTCCTCGGTCAATTGCGCCCAAAATATGTCACCTACGATTTTTTTTTCCCACATGCTCAGGGAACACAAATTAACATTTTAAGAAGACGAAATAATTTTTTGGATTTTTTTTTTCTTGCGCACAGGGGTGTAATTGTCCTCAGGACCCCTGAGCAGTGGAAGGGTTAAGCATCTTGTCATGTGTATAATTTTCTTTTCCGGGGGGATGCTTTTTTATACTAGATGTTTTCCGGTTCGATGTTGCATTAAATACATCTACCTCCTTAATTAGATCTTCATAAAATGCTTCTGCCGAAACTGGCTTATAAGTATCGTACCAAGACTTAATATGACCAACAAGACCCCTTAATTCTCCCTCATTAAACTCTAACCATTTCCTCTGAAGGCAGGCATGCTTTTTATCTAGCTAAAGCTGAATTTGTAATGCAAAATGATCACTTAGCATTTCATCCACAGTAAGACAATTCCCCTCTATGCCCTCAGCATTTATCAAACAAGCATAATCTAATCTCCCTCCCCTCAGATGAGTGGGAGAAGGCTCGCCCAGCAGTTGAACATCTTCATGTTCCTGCAAAAACTGGTACCATCTGCAACCATTCCTATTTGCTTTACCCCTTGATCCTAAAGCTCGATGTCTGGCATTAAAATCCCCTGCCACAAGTGTATCTTCAGAAAAGAAGGAATCTGGCAAGTATCTTAAATCAAGGGAGCTATCAGAGATGTATAGATTAATGAAATTTAACTCTCGGTCTTGTAATTATATCCACAAGCTAAAACTTTCAATACCTCTATATCTCTGAGGGATTCCAGTTATCTTGACAGGTATGGTACTTTTGACATAACATGAGACCCCCTTAGTTCCTCCATCAGCATACAAGTAAAAACCTCTATAGCCATTTAGCCTCAGAATGCTACCATCCCTATCCCCAGTTTCCTGGTGTGCTACTATGTCAATATTCTCTCTAAGAGTATAATAGTGTACATCCACCGCTCTAGTTTTTAATCCATTAACGTTCCAAGATAATATTCTCAATCTACTTTCATCCATGATTAATAATAAAACTACCTTTGCCCTGTCCGTCACATTCCACGAGATACGAGAGCACCTTAGAAACTTCCTTCCAACACTGTAACATTTTTTTCTTTCTCCTCACTTGCACAACTACTACTAACATCGAAGGTAATATTATTCATATTTATTTTCTTTGTTTTTTCTGTATACCGTTTTACTTTTAACCTTTCTTTCAACATTTGCCACAACAGGAGGTTGAACACCGTTAATACTAATAGAAAGTGTATTCTCCTGACTATCCTCTATCATCGTTACGTCATGCGCATCATTGCTTTCTTCTACGCACGTTTCACGTTCCATTTCACGTCCTGTTTTACTTTCAATTACACGTCCTGTTTCACCACCATCTTCACCCCGTCTACCCTCCATAGCCACTTTTTCCAAAGCCTCAATCCTCTTATCTAGTTTTTTTAGATACTCCAAAATTTGATTACTAACCTCAGGGTTGACCATATTGTCCTCACAAGGTTTCAGCTTTTCCACTGCATTACTTACTTTCCCTAGGCTCGCCTTAACCCTTAAACTGCGCATGGCGTATATATACGCCCTGAGTAACATGTCTCACGGTGCACATGGCGTATATATACGCCATAGGGTGCCAGGCCCGATTCAAATGGCCCGCGGCTACACGGGGTTCACATTAGCTTCCTCGGGGCTCTTGTAAACAGATGCCATTTTAAAAAAAAAATCGTGGGCAATATTCTCAGGTGTGAGAGGCACAGTACTGTTGGAGCAACCAAGGCTGGTGCACGCAGCATGAGCGAACAGCATTGCTGTTCAGCTTGTGACCACAGCATCGCCGAAAAATGTCAAAATAAATATATCATTTTTATTATTTAGCGATGACAATATTCCAGATGACCCCTGACTGTGATATAAATAACCAGAGTTGTGATAATAGCAGGATTGTTGTAATAATTAGCGCTGTGGGAGGAGTGATGCTGAGAGACGGAGGGAGACAGCATCGTTTACTGACTGTGTGGCCACCTGTTATTGTTTGCATTCACCATACCAGCTCAGTGGTTCTCTATGGTGAACACAAATGTAGATACTTATATATAATGTGTGTATTAGTGTAATAACAGCAAAAGGATTATGCTGGGAGGAGCCATTTGGGTGACGGAGGTGACGTCGTCTGCACGATTTGTCTAGCTGTTTAGAGGGTGGCCACTGCTCTTTGAGTGCACTACAAGCTTAGGTGTACAGTTACGGTGCATACAACATGTAGATACTTATATATAATATGTGTATATAGGGTAATAACACTGCAAACAGTATTGTTGGGGGAGAAAGTTTAGTGCGTGTGACCTTGAATGAGTGAGGGAGCCGCCAGCCGCGTATAGCGACGACTCTTAGTGCCTGAACTAACTATATCAGCTTAGCTGTACAGTTGTGGTGAACAAAATATATACATACTTATATATAACATCTGTATATAGTGTAATAACACCACAAATGGTATTGTTGGGGAAGAAAGTTTAGTGTGTGTGTTGAGGGAGTGGCAGCAAGTGGCTGGCTGGTGTGTGGCGGTAACTCTTCGTTGCTTTTTGACTCTAAATACCAACTTAGTGGTTCGTTATGGTGAACAAAACATGCAGATACTTATATATAACCTGTGTATAGAGTGTAATAGCAGCAAAACTATTTGTTTATTGTGCCACGTTATTGTTTATTAACCCTCAAACCGCTAGGGGCCCAAATGGAATTCACACCCACAGGCGCAACAAAAAAAAAAATCCAAAAAATTCTTCCGTCTTATAGAATTGTTTATTTTTGTTCCCTGATCACGGAAAAAATAACAAAAAAATCGTAGGTAGCATATTTTAGCCGCAGTAGGGTAGGGAAGTGTGGCAAAAAA
>WNGS01000707.1:20617-33112 GCA_020271785.1 Procambarus virginalis | reverse complement strand
GAGGTGGTGGGTGCGGTTGGATTTAAGGCTTAGAAACGGTTGTGAGACTGAGGAAGGTGGGAAGGACGAGGAGAGGTAGAACGCAACACGTGAGCATAGGATACGCCCGCGAAAGGGGTGAGACAATGAACTTGGCGTCTCGCTTCAGGAAAAGACAGACGATCACGGTGCTTGAAGTTGAGGACGGCTTCCTCGAGTTTGTAGTGTACACACGAGCGTGAAAAGATAGGGTGGGCCTCACCGCAATTGAGGCAGAGAGCCTGGGGAGAAGTGCACTCGGACTTAGAATGACTATCGTGCCCACACATGAGGCATAGATACACAGTACTGGTACATTTGAGGACACTGTGCCCAAACTTCCAACACTTATTGCAAAGTCTAGGAGAGGGAATGTACTCCTGAACGGAGCATCTGCACCAGCAAGAATAATAGAGGGCGGAAGGGTCCCACTATCAAAGGTGATTTTTACAACTCGAAGGGGCTGACGGCGACGACTACGAGAGGGTCGAGTAAACGTGTCCACCTGGAGGACAGAATGGCCTTGGGCTTCGAGGATATGTTTAATATCCTCATGGCAATCTCTGAGGTCCCGAATACCAGTTGCAACATTGTGTGGAAGGAGAACAGTGCCAACACTGGCATTTAACCATGTGTTTTTGGAGACCCGAGCAGGGGTCTCTCCAATGCAGGACAAAGCGGCTAAGCGAGTAGCTGCATCCTGAGAAGGAGCAGCAACGACACGCATACCGTAACTGACGGAGTTAAAAGTAACAGAGGCATCTACTGAATCAACAAGGTGTTTATGTAGGGAGAAATTGTCAGGAGGAGTAGAATCCAGATGGTGGAGATCAAAGTATTTAGCCCACGTAGCGGGACCAAACAAGGCGTTGTAAGTATTATTATGGGAAGGGATCATGCTAGTGCGGACGTGGCGGGGACGGCGCTGAGAACCCCCAGAGAGAGAGGGGGTAAAAGGCGCAGTAGTCAATATGGCACGACCACCTCGTTCCCTGGCACGAAGCCTTGCCAGGGGACGAGGTGGTCACCACTGGGGGCAGGGGACTCAACCCTGAGTCCCCTGCCCCCAGAGGCATCTACTGAATCAACAAGGTGTTTATGTAGGGAGAAATTGTCAGGAGGAGTAGAATCCAGATGGTGGAGATCAAAGTATTTAGCCCACGTAGCAGGACCAAACAAGGCGTTGTAAGTATTATTACGGGAAGGGATCATGCGAGTGCGGACGTGGCGGGGACGGCGCTGAGAACCCCCAGAGAGAGTGGGGGTAAAAGGCGCAGTAGTCACAATGGCACGACCACCTCGTTCCCTGGCACGAAGCCTTGCCAGGGGACGAGGTGGTCACCACTGGGGGCAGGGGACTCAACCCTACCGCAGAGGAGGGAGGGGGAGTAGTCAGGTCGTCGGGGCCCAATGCAGCGGAGGCTACAGGGCCTGGTCTTCCAACACAGTCCGACTTGAGGGCTTGGTCGCCCACCCCACGAGCCTGAGAAGGTACAAGGGAAACATTATCAGGCGTGAAAACTGGGAAAAACTTTCATTCACGAATGTGCCCCCACACCCACCATGGAGCCACAATTAGAGGCAGGACACCCAACAAGAAGGTATCGGCGATCATGCCGGGGTCTCCCAGGGGTGCTTCATGAGTATACGCCCAACAAACGCCACCTTAAGAACCGTGAGTCCATCGAGAGCGGGTTCAGTGACGAAAGGAGGATTGACAACGAAAGGTTCCCCTCGCTCTCGACGTTGGGTACTACAGTTCTACGGGTGCAAGAGTATGCCTCCTCAAATACCCGGGCGTCAAAACATAAGGAGGTCGAAAGAATAATAAAAAAAGGCAAAAGGTCGGCAGGAAATGACAATTTCATAGGAGAAGAGGGGGGAAGAACAATGAAACACAAGGAAAAGGAAAAGGGGTCTGGCAAAATTGGTAAAGGCAGCAGCAGGAGCAGAAGGCTGCAAAAGAACAGAGGGCTGACCCATGGAGCATCACACTCTGACAGCTGCCCACCTAGCCCCCTCACGGCGGCAACGGGCCAGGCAGTGAGGGGGTCGTTGGGATACAGCTGTCCGGACAAGATTAGATTTTATGGACTGAGTAGTTAGCTTCAGGCAAATTTTTCTCTGGTTTTGTCCTGATGGATTCTTTTTGCCTACTCTGTAGGCAGCAATAATGTCTGATTGGTCGAGACTATGACGCAATTCATCTTTTATGAGAGCATGTACAATGGGGCCTCGACTTATGATGCTAATCCGTTCCCAGAGACGGATCGGAAGTCAAAATATCGGAAGTCGAAGCGTACTTTCCCATAAGAAATAAAGGGATTTGAATTAATCCATTCCCCACCCTTCAAAATATTAACATAAAAATACATTTTATACTGAATATAATGTTTTTTTCTAACCACAATACAGTACCAAAGTTACTCTTACCTTTATGGAGGGCACTTGATGGCGTATGGCAGATGGTGATGGGGGAGGAGGAGAGTTGTTACTGTTTGGAAGGGGAGTCCCCTTCCATTATCACATCAGGCAGTGATGTTTTCTCGGGGGTACTCTCTCTCCTACGTTTTGCCTGAATACCACTAGGACCTGGTTGTGGTTCAGTGCTTGTTTGTCTCACTACAAATTTGTCAAGAGACGTTTGTTTTTCCATTCGTTTTAACATTTGTCTGTAATGATGCATCACTTTAGCACCCATAATGTCCTTTTTCTTAGCTAGTATGGTGGATATCGTTGACTGAGATTTGTTGTACTGCCTAGCAAGTTCACCCACCTGCACACCATCTTTATATTTACGAATGATCTCTTGTTTCTGCTCTATGGTCATTCTTACATGGGATCTCATATGTTGAGCCTTACCACTGACTTTCCTGGGACTCATGGCATATTATATAATAATTACTTTAATGTTCAAAATGCAAAAAATCACCACAAAAGCCGAATTTCTTATAGGAGCGATCGTCACTAAGCAGGTAGCTGTAGTAAACTGAGGCAGGTCGGACCGCATGACTGGGAACCACGCGCTCGGCCGACCCGAACGTGTACCAACAAATATCGGATGTCGACGACACCATCGGATGTCGAGTCGCATTTTTCGATGAAATTTATATCGTAACTCAAAATTATCATAAGTAGGGGCAATCGTATGTCGAGGTGCCACTGTACTATATCAATACACTTCTCACCTTCACTTTCGACAGGAATGGATTGAGCCACGACAACAACAGAGTCAAGCAGCTTTAGCTGGTCTTGTTCGTCCTGGGAGAAAGTATATATACACTCTACAGCACCCACCATCATGTCACATTTATCAACCAATCGCATGTTTATGTTATAGACTGTAATACAAACTGGTTTATATATATTGGTTGTTTTGTGGTTTTATTCACCTTGCCACTGTTCAGCATTGTACCAGTGAGAATGATGGTCAGCATTTTCACTTCACCCCTGTCTTTCCACTGCACTGACAGCATTTGACCAGTTTTTCTAAGCTGGCAATCACCTTCCTCAATAGCATTGTCAAACACTGCCATTTCCATTTATTTTGGCTTTACTATGCCACTTACACTCCAGTTCTATTATCAAGCAAGAACCTAGTTAGCAAGTGTTATGACCCCAGGTAACCTGGAAAAACGAGTCTATCTGATGAGAGTTATTCTGCTTACCTGACCAGAAAGTAAGCGGTCAGAGGAAGAAATATATATATAATAAACGTCAATGAGATATTTAATAATACAGGCAGAGAATGAACATCTTATCAATGTTAGGGGAAATAGGATGTTGACAGTTTGTGACGTTATATGACGCTAACAGTCATTGTAACGCCACTCGAGTTGCCGCAATCATCAGAGGTGAACGTACGTTTCAGTGAGGAATATAGGAGAATACAGCTCTGGATAAAGGTTTGAGCGACAGCTACAGTGCAGTAAACTCATTTATCCCTTGATATAGTGGTTTCCTGTGCTTGATTTTGTGCCCAGCGATCATGGCAAGTGTTTATACATGTAGAATATATATTTTTGTTAAGACAGTGAGTTGGAATGAGCAGTTAAAAATGGGAAAACATGCTGGAGGGATGAGTGATACATCCTCTCTCAAGGGAGTTCAATGAGCTATTGAGGGGTGGAGATCCCCAGCATCGCAACTGGGGCAAAAGTAAGTAATTATCAAAAGAAGTCACCAAACCGGGAAGGCTATGTAGCACTATCATATATGCAAAATAATCAGAGAGCGCTAAATATCACCAAGGATGCCAATACAAGAACAGAAACGCATAAGGAAAACGATATCAAAAGTATCCGATTCACCAAGAATTCTATCGAGTGACAAGTGACTGCGAGGGGCAGGTGGAAAGAAAGACACACACTCATCCTGGAAGCATTGACATTCAATAAGGATATGCACGACGGTAAGAGGGACAATGCAATTTGGACAATAAGGAGCTGGGCGGAGCTCCATTAAGTGACCATTAGTTAAGAGAGTATGGCCAAGACGCAACCGCGCTAGAGCCGTTTCCCACCACCAGTTACGGTGGAAAGAGGAAGGCCACAGGGACACAATGCTTAAGAGTACGCAGGTTGTTACCAACAACAGATGACCAACAACCTTGCCAACGGGCAAGGAAGGAGGAATGAATAACCGGATAAAAGCCGGAAAAAGGAATACCTTTACGGGAAATGGGACAAGAGGGGATAGCCCCTCTAGCGGCAGCATCCAAACGCTCATTTAAAGAAACACCAACATGGCTGGGAACCCAGCAGAACTCTACGGATTTAAATTTACTAGAGATAAACAGACAATGTTGAATCTCGATGACTACCAGATGGACAGGATTAAAGAACCTGAGAGCCATGAGGGCACTACGAGTCAACTACAATCACAAAGGAGGAATGGCAACAAGAAAGCAGGAGACGGAGAGCATGGAGAATAGCATAAGTTCCGCTGTGAAGATACTAGTCTCCGAAGGGAGGCAACACATATAAGTGCGGTCAGGAAAAACAACGGAGTAGCCCACACCGTCCACAGACTTAGACCCATCGGTGAAGATGGAAACGGAGTGGGAGTGTGAAGAAAAGTGCTCAAGAAAAAGGCGTTTCAGAACCGTAGGAGGTGTAAAAGCTTTAGTAATGCAGGTCCAGGATGTACAAACTTCGGAAGGGGGACCCTCCACGGAGGCAAGGAAGGAACAATACGAGGAGAAATATGAGAAAGACGAATGGAACGAGAGACCTGTAAGCGAGATAGCCGGACAGAAAGATGGAGGTGGTGAAGAGGAACAGGAACTACAGGAGGGGTAAAAGTCAAAGCACCACAGAAGCAAGAGGAAGGATGTTGCAAGGACCATGCCAGATAGCGAAGACAGTAGCGATCACGGCGGTCCTGGAGAGATAGGAATCCAGTGTCAACATACAAGCTGAGGGCAGGAGTCGAACGAAAGGCACCAGAGCTGAGGTGCAACCCAGCATGATGCAAAGCATCAAGACAGCAAAGAGTAGAAGGAGAAGTGGACGAGTAAGCAGGGCAACCATAATCGAGTTTAGACAGGGCATGTGAGGAATGTAGAGAGAGGAGCACACGCCTATCTGCCCCCTAAGAAGTATGGGACAAAACCTTAAGGAGGGAAAGGGCCTTAGAGCATTCAGCACAGAGGTAAGAGATATGGGCTGACCAAGACAAACGAGTGTCAAAGATTAACCTAAGAAGCTTAGCGGAATTCTTGTACACAAGGGGATGTCCATAAAGTGACAAAGAGGGATGAAGAATGACATGCTTCAGAGTAAAAGTCATAGTACAAGTTTTAGACGCAGAGAACTTGAAGCCATGATTGGTGGTCCAAGAAGACACGGCATCAATCGCAAGTTGAAGCCGCTGTTGGAGGAGAGGCGTATCATCACCCCGACAGCAAAGGGTAAGACAGAGAGCGGAGAAGACACCAGGAGGAAAGGAGGAAAGAAGACCATTTGAGAGCAACAAGAAAAATGAGTAGTGCTCAGAGCACTACCTTCGGGCACACCCTCATATTGCCAAAAAGGGGCAGAGAGAGTGGTACCAAGCCTCACTCGAAGGGAACGACGAGAGAGGAAACTTTGGAGGAAGAGGGGGAGATTCCCATGAAGGCCAAAAGAATGAAGTTGGGACAGAATGTGATACCGCCAGGTAATGTCTAAGCCTTTTCCAGGTCAAAAAGGATGGCAACAACGGAGGTCTTCACAGTAAAAGCAGTACGAATATAGACCTCCAAGTTTACCAGGTCATCTGTTGTGCTGCGGCACTTGCGAAAACCAAATTGAGAAGGGGAAAGGAGATGATAGTGCACTAAGAACCATATCAGGCGAACGTTAACCATACGTTCCAAGAGCTTGCAGACACAACTCATGAGGGCACACTCGGCTAAATACTGAGAAGAGCACGGAGGGAGATGTCGAAGAATCTCATAATGAATGCCATTGGAGCCTGGCGCCGTAGAACCGCAGAGGGCCAGGGTAGACTGGATCTCAGAGAGAGAAGGGATCGTTATAGGGAAGGTTGAGATGGGGACAGAAATCCAAAGCACGAGATTCAAGAAGAGGCTTACGAAGAAGGAAGGAATGGGGGAGATGAGAACCAGAGCTAACAGATGAAAAGTTTGAACCCAATTTGGTCGTAACTTGCAATGGGTCTGCCACAAGAGTACCATCGAGGTGAAGGACCAGTGAGACATCGGGAACGAACTTACCCACTATCTTGCGGATACGCTTCCAGATCAGCGGTAGAGTAGTTTCGGACATGATTGTGAAGACATCCAACATGCACGTTTGGCTGTACGGATGGTCCTACGGGCCACCGCACTTGCCTTCCGAAGCAAAAGAAAGGATTCAGTCATCTGCCTTCTTCCAGGCTGTACGCTTACAGCGGACAACCCGAGCACAGTTCACATTCCACCAGGGAACGCACTTCCGCGGTCCCCAAAAGGAAGAGCAAGGAATAGAGCGGAGGGCAGCGTCAAAGACGGTGTCAAGGAGGAGGGCGCGAGGGAGAGGCAGAATGGAGAGGTCGGAGAAAGTAGCACAGAGGGTAAAGAGGGGCCAGTCAGCCTCGGCAAACTGCCACCTAGGGAAGGAGAGGGGAGGGTGAAGAGTGATAAAGGAAACAAGGACGGGAAAAGGGTCACTGCCATGGATGTCATCAAGAACCCTCCACTCGAAATCTAAGTAAAGGGAAGACGAGCAAAGAGAAAGATCAAGACAGGAAAGGGAGCAAGTCCGAGAGTCTAAATGAGTGAGCTCACCAGAATTCAGAAGAGACAGGGAAGAAGAGGAGATGAACGGTTTGAGAAGGCGACCTCGGGTGTTTATCAGGACATCAACCCGAAAGGGTATGTCGACAATTGAAATCACCTAGCAGGAGCAAAGGCTCCGGGCAAGGAGTTCAGTAGGTGCTTAAGATCAGGAAGAGAAAGTGGGACACTCGGGGGGAGATAAATGGAACAAACCGTGTACCATTTCCTCACAAAGATACGAGCAGCAGAACAATGGAGAGACGAAGGAAAAGTAAGGGGACAAAGGGAACATCAGAGCAAATCAAGAGAGCAGAAGAGTTAGAAGCCTGAAAGAAGAGTTAGAAAGCCTGGGAAGAAGTGAGCAATAGCTGGGGGGAGGGGTAAAGAAAGGAATAGCCACGAAAGCGACCAGGACGAGCACCAAGCATCGGCTCCTGAAGACAGACACAAAGGGGCAAAAATCGTGAAAGCAGAAGTTGGAGTTCAAGGAAATTGGCGTAATAACCACGAATGTTCCATTCAAGAACAGACATCGACAAGAAGAGAAAGGACAGCAACAGAAAACAACGAAGAAACAAAGGCGAAAAGGGAACACAGCACGTTAAAGAAGATTAGGGTCAGGGTCAGCGAAGTCAGGGTTAGGGGGCATGGGTAAACTGAGTAAAGAAGGAGGGAAGGGAGCTGGAGGACTGACCAGGGGCGGATGAGCAGGGTCCCGAGGAGGAAGAGCGGGGGTGGGGGGGACAACTGAGGGTCAAGGACAGAAGCAGAGGGCCAGAAACCAGGGAGTACACCTCAGCAACGACATCAACTGAGAGGAGAGCAGGGGCTAAAGAGACCTCCATAGCAGGAACAAGGGACGGAACCACCGAAACGGGAGGGTACGGAGCGAGAGTGTCAGAGGTAGGGGGTGAGGAAGAAAGCAAAACCTTCTTACCTGCCGGGGAGGAGGAAGGAGAGGAGCCAGGCTTACGATTTTGACTCAAAGAGACAGGCGTCCCAGCAACAATGTACTGGGCAACAGATTCCAGCGGCTCAACAGGAGAAGCAGAACGAGAACAAACATGACGGCCATTGGGAGAGCAATGGACATCTGCCCGCACTGACAGGCGGTGTGGAGAGCTAAGGGACGGAGGAGAAGGATGGGAAGAAGGATTGGAGGGAGACGAGGAAGAAGACACAGGAGGCCCGACAGACTGGGAAGAAAGAAGGGGAACACCAGAGAGGCAGGAGGGGGACCCTGCGGGACAGAACGCAAAGGAACAGAGGAGGAGGCAGTGGGCATGTCTGGGTTTAAGGCCCGGAAACAGTTGCGAGATTGAGGAAGGCGGGAAGGACGAGGAGAGGAAGAGCGCAACACGTAAACATAAGAGACGTTAGCATAAGGGGAAAGACGGCGAACTTGGCGCCTTGCCTCAGGAAAAGACAAATGTTTCTGGTGCTTCAAGTTGAGGATGGCTGCCTCAAGCTTGTAATGTATACATGCGCGGGAGAAGGTGGGGTGGGCCTCACCACAATTAAGGCACCGAGCCTGGGAAGAAGTGCACTCCGACTTAGAGTGACCTTCATCCCCACACACAGGACAAAGAGAGACAGTACTAGAGCAGCGGACGGCTCCATGCCCAAATCTCCATCACTTATTACAGAGCCGAGGAGAGGGAATGTACTTCTGGATAGAGCACCTGGCACCAGCAAGAACGACAGCGGGCCGAAGAGTCCTACCATCAAAGGTAATCTTCACAACCCGAAGTGGGTTGACGGCGACAACCACGTGGGAGACGAGTAAACGAGTCCACCTGGAAGACAGAATGACCTTGGGCTTCGAGAACATGCCGAATATCTTCGTGGAAGTCCTGTAGATTCCGAACACCGGTCGCAACATTGGGTGGGAGGAGAATTGTGCCAACACTGGCATTCAACCGAGTGTTCTTGGAGACCTGAACAGGGGTCTCGCCAAGACAGGATAAGGCGGCCAAGCGAGAGGCCAAATCCTGAGAAGGAGCAGCAACGACACGTGCACCAAAACGGGTGGGGTTGAAGGTAACAGAGGCATCTACCGAATCAACAAGGTGCCTATGGAGGGAAAATCGTCAGGAGGCGTAGAATCAAGTGGGAGATCAAAGTATTTGGCCCACGAAGCGGGACCAAACAAGGCTTGAAAAGCATCAGTATGGGAAGGAATCGAGTGAGCACGGCCGTGGCGAGGACGGCGTTGAGAACCCCCAGAGAAAGAAGGGTTAAAAGGTGCAGTAGTCACTACAAGAGACTGAGCTGTGCCAGGGGGACAAGGTGGTCACCACTGGGGTCTTGGGGCTCGACCCAACCACAGAGGAGGGAGGGGAGTCGAGGGGAGTAGTCAGGAGGGTCAGAGGAGGAGCAAGGTCAGGGCCCAATGCAGCAGGGGCTGTAGAGCCCAGTCTTCCAACATGGTCTGACTCGGGGGCTTGGTCGCCCACCCTACGAGCCTGAGAAGGGGTAAGAACAACAGAATTCGACAAAAAACGAGAGATACTGTTATGATCTCAGCCTGCAGGAGAAACGAGTCTCACCCTTTGAGAGTTATTCAGCAAGCCTGACCTAACTGGAAGGTCCAGGAATTATAGAGGCGATAACACAGATGTAAAATAGTTTGTTGAATTTATATAAAAGTTTGAGATTATGGGCAATGAACTAGAAAACAGATAAATGACTGGTTAGGAGATGTGGACAAGTTACTGGAGGCGTGAGGCTCGCTTGTGGAGGGCGATGACCTCACTTGAGGCCAGACATCGCAGGGGAGGAGCCGCGCTTTGACGAGCTCCCGCCAGGAGGGAACCCCTAGTGATATTATCTCCAAGAGAAGAGAAGGTGCAGACGTTCCAGCTGTTGAATCGAGCTGAAGACGTTGTGGTCTCAAGTCCTGGACGGCGAGGAGAGAGTATTAAGCCGCCCAGTGACAGTTTTGTGGGCTGTGACAAGCGCCCTGGTCAGACGTTGTCAGAGGGAGAAGCGCCCTCGACCAGATAATCTGTGGTAAGCCCGATTTAAGCCAGTTCATAGTGTTTGCTTGTAGTTGGTCGTGTGCCCAGCGACAGTAGCGATGTTTATTTTCAAGTTAGAAATGTTTTGGTATGGCAGAAAGCCTAAAATAAGAGAGTGAAGTGGGAGGAGCGCGGAGCGACGTCCGTCTTCTCTGAGCGCTGGCGGGCAACTGAAGGAGCCCGGCTCCTGAGGGAGGAGGCCCCTCCCAGCGTGAGTGAGGCTCGCCCAGCGAGGTGGCGCATGGACTCGCCCACGGGGGAGTCCACTCTCATTAAATGTAGAAGACAGATAGAGATTGGAGACAAAGATATTGTGTGATTAATTTTGTTTATGTGTTAAAAGGGAAACAATTTATTGGAGTGCAAATGGGTTGCAGGTTTGTCTTTGGGGAAGAAGTTGCTGAGGACTTGGAAGCCAGCACAGAGGGAGTGGTTGATGAGACTCCAAGGCAGGGAGGAGAGGACCTCGAGCTGTGAGGAGAAGCAGTGAGGAGGAGTGTCACGTGCTTCTGCAGAGGTGGTGAAGTGCCACAGTTATTCGAGGAAACTTTATGGTGCAGCAGCCAGGAGAGCTGTGGATGATCCTAATAGGAGTAGGGAAGCACCATAGTTGTTCAAGGAATCTTCATGGTAGCAGCCTGGAGGAGCTGCAGAGGATCCTGGTGTTTAAGCCCTGAGGAACCTGAAGTTGTCAGGGTAGTGAAATAGTTCTAAATGATCACTTGTATGGAGGTGAGAGTGTTTGTCATTAGCGTGAACGACGCAGTGAGAGGTGAGTGATCGTTTGCCATTTATGTGCCAAGAAGTGTATATTGAAGTTTAGAGCTACAGACGTAGGCAGGAGTACCTACAGATATATATGTATTCTAAGACTGATAGAATGGTCGATTGATTCGTTGTGTGGCACGGATCATTTATACTGATATATATATATGTATGTTATTGCATTCAAATGCTGATTTGCCTTATATGTGTTTATAGGTATATATATATGTATACATTCTCTTGATGGTAGTGTAACATTATATTGTAAGACTTAATCTACTTGAGGAGGTTGATAATATTAGGTAATACCAAGAGATAGGATACCACTTAGCAAGCTGAGGATAGAGTTCTGATGGTGTTGGAGTGCAACCTGATTATAATAGTACAGAGTATAGGATTTCATTATTATTATATGTATGCGTGTATTGTTATGTACTTCGTCCAGTAAATGTATCCAAATTTGCTGGTGTTTGCACTTGTCCCAGTGAGGCTTCCCAGGAAATAGTAAAGAAGGAGAGAGAGAGCAAGAAACAGGAACCACTGCTGTGGACAGGGTAAGACAGAAGTCTAGTAAGACAAAGGGGATTGAGGAGGTCATATTCCATAAGGAGAGAGTGGGGAGTCACAGCGGCTCGAGTGGGTGTGTGCACGTGACAACAAGGCTGCGTGTTGGAGCCGCATCCCCTAAACGTGTGACGTTGAGCCCCTCTCCAAGAGCCAGAAGTGCCTAGTGTGATCTCCTAGTGAAATATGAGCATTTGTCGAGTTGTGGGTTGGGTGGTCCGTCAGCGGTAACACCACCAAATCCACCACCGCAACAAATTGGGGGCCTGTGTCCGGGAGAGTGAACTGACACACCCACACCCTGTCCAAGAGTGGATTTGTACACCCTTGCTGAAATAGATAAACTGTGTGACCGCAGGTGTATATTCTCTCTCTTGGGAAGACTCACAGGACAAGATGGATAAGGTGCAAGCATTTGTAGAATCAGGCAAGCCTGAGGACTTGGAAGGTTGCACGAGGGATCAGTTGAAACAAATAGCAGAAAAATGTGGCTTTAGGTTGAAAGCATCTAAAGTGGCTGGGATGAAGGATGAGATCCTTAGGCAGTTAAGAGCCAAAAGCGAAGCGGCAGAGCTAGGAGCCCAGAGAGGAGCTGAAAGTGGAAAGGAGGATGATGGGCAGGATGAAGTGAGATCCCAGGGATCGAGTAGGAGCAGCAAGAGTAGCCGCAGTAGCAGGAGTAGCCGCAATAGGAGCTTGGAGAGATTCCAGTTAGAGCTCCAGATGCAGCGAGAGGACAAGGAGAGCAGTTCCAGCTGGAAAAGATGAAATTAGAACTCCAGATGAAAGAGGAAAACAGAATAAGGGAACTGGAGTTAGAACTAGAGGTGGAAAAAGAAAGAGAGAGAACAAAACAAATGCAAATAG
>WNGS01000707.1:0-14457 GCA_020271785.1 Procambarus virginalis | reverse complement strand
TCTCTCTCTCCATTATCTTTTATCTCTCCTCTCACTCTCTCTCTTTTCTTTCTTCTCTCTTTTCCCTCTCTGTCTTCTCTCTAGCTCTCACTCTCTCTTTATTTTCTCTCTCTCAATTCTTCGCTTCTCTCACTCTCTCTTCCTCTCTTTCGCTGCTCTCGATCTCCCTTTCCCCTCTCTCTCTTTTTCTTCTCTTTCCCCTCTCTTCTTCTCACTCGTCTCTCATCTTCTCTCTCTCTCCCTCCCTCTCTCTCTATCTTTCTAAATGCAATAAAGATAATTATCCCAATAAATGCAATATTAAATAGAATTTATGTTTTAAAAACCTTTGTTCCAAAACGTTATATCATATAATTAAAACACGTTCTATTAAAACGTTATGACCTCAAGTTTTATACTCGTCTTTACAATTCTCAAAAAATGTATATTAAATGTAATTTAAACGTGCCCAAAATAATGAAATGTCGTTTTTAGCACATATAGAAAACGCAAAAATGTTTGGTGGGTAGCCTTCCCAGCTTTTTGCCTTCTTTGATAATTACTTACTTGTTCCTCATGTGGTGATAATGATTTTCTGCGGTTGGAAGAAACGCGCTCAGATTGGGGGACTTGTTTTATTTATAATAGTAAATATAAATTAATAGACATAAATTAATAATAATATAAATTAATAATAATAATAATAAATTAATAATAATTATTATATAATAAATAATAATGATAATAACATAGTATAATGATAAGCAATTGTTTTTAATGAATCAAATAGCTAATTAGGGTAAACAATAAATAATTAGTGACTAATGCATAACAATAAAGTATTAAAAAATAATTATAATGAACAATCATTATAATGATAAAGTATTAAATCAATTACAATTATTAGTTACATCTAGTAAGTAATTAAAAGTTGCATTATTTGAATTTACACTAATTATAATTCATGGTAATATTTCTTAGCTATCTGCAGGCTTATCACTTTGGGGGTTCCAGCGGAGCACCCCCAAAGATACCGCAAATGCTTAGCAAGCTAGAACAAGAGCCCCCTGAGCCTGCCTGTGCGTCCTCCCTTGGAAAAGAAAACAGGGGATGCTGAGGATCCCGGGAGGAGGGTGGGCTTTTTGCAAGTGAGCAGCTGCTTGTTTGTCGAAAACAGAGGCCCACCCAGTCCGCGGCAGAGCTTATATAACTTCGGCTCATTGCGCGCGCAGCTTGGGCGGTTAGACTCAGCTGCCTACACACGTTTTCTTCCTTCAGAAAATCCACCGCTTTTTCTTTGGAAAAAGCAGTGTTCTTTAATTAGTCTTCAAGGAAATGCTTAATGTCACGATAAGATTAACCTAAACTTAAAAAAAAATAAACTAAATATTGTTTGGATTATGTGACACATTTAATATTTATTTTTTATAAATAAAAAAGGGTAAAGGCCACAATAATGCATGACTGGCAGATGCTGGCATTAGTAAGGAAAGGTGTATTGCTTCGCCTTGATGAAGAAATTAGAAGACCCATCTTCTCCACCCTCCTGTTTCCAAGATGGCAGCCTTCCCCTACTTGCCCTGGGCAGCCACCATATGTAAAAGGAATGTGTGTGTGTACTCTGAAGGGAAAGTCCAAGAATGAAGTCCTAGCATGTGTCAGTCTTCAAGGGTAAAAGGTGATGGCATCCCCCAGTAACACAAAAGCCAAGCCCAGCAGGGAAAACCTGTTGATGGGAAAGAAGGAGAATTTGTAGTGATACATTTTTGTTATAGATTCCTAAACACTACACTGATATTAATTTGTGAGAGTATTCTGAGCAATTTCAGCAGATATTTAAATAAAAACTTATTTAATACAAATTGTTATATTTTATCAAGATGGATGAGTAAAAATGTACACATATACCAACATTTGTTATGTTTTATATATACATAAAACTTAATACTTAAATTTATCTAAAAATCTAAAATGGCAAAAAACTAGCATTGAATGTAATGAAATGCCATTTTCTGGGCGAGTCCTGGAGGCTCCCTGAAGCTATCAAATTGACATATGCCATATTAGTTTGGTCCCATCAGTCCCAGGAGTTACAGTGCCTACCGGAGAACATAGCCAGAACCCGGTCCCCTTAAAAAGGCGCAGGAGCAATGGCCATTATGAGCATTATGCATTTAGAATATGTCGTGTCTGCCATCGACCGGGAAGGGCACCCAGAAAGATAGACACACCAATACAACACCCCCCTCCCCTGATAAAAATTGCAACCTACATCCGAACAGAGCCAACAAACTCCCCTCCCCCCCCCCACCCCCAAAAAAAATCGTCCTCCAACTAGTGTGCCCGCTTGTTAGTGTCACCTCCCCATCCCTTGAAAGGGGGAAAGAGGGGAGCCCTCTCAGGCAATTAAGCCGGCAGCCCACCATCTCAGTTCAAAGAATGATGAAAAAAACTGCCGAACAGAGGGAGGGTGTCAGGAAGCCTCCAGAGCTCGCCCAGAAAATAGCGTTTCATTACATGTAACGCTGGTTTTCTGTGGGGAGCCCCATCGGCTCCCTGAAGCTAGCTACCCACAGATAAGACTTACCCAGGAGGCAGCAGCACTGCAGGTCTCAAGACGAAGATGAGACAACCAGCTGCAACAGACTTCCCAAAGCAACACAAGGCGTCAAAGGGCCCAGAACATTGACAAGATATCTGATGGCCAGGACCCTGTTTAATTTCCAAAACCCCTGTTCCCAAATGTCAACTCAAGACATATTAGCAAAGACAGCAGCATATTTCCTCACATCATGGACACAAGGGTAGGCTAGAATCAAGTCTAGCAGGCTGGCTAGACTTGATAACCCTGGTGTAACACTGTAAAGGTGTTTGGTTTATTTTTATTTGATACATACATGGAGATATATGAGTCACAGACAAGGATTTGACAGACGCCAACTTGTCTGGCCTGGATCTCACCCCTCTAAGTGTTAATTGACAACCAAGTGACCTGAGGTCAGCCAGGCGAATCTCACCTGGCTCTTGCTAATCTTATAATTGAGCCGGGTAGCCTTCAAACATGCCGACGTTTAAGGAGTGGCTTGGTAGAGTGCCGGAGGCTATCTAACTTGTGGGCGGAGTTAGCTACCAGGTTTCCCAATATATACTCGGAGAGCTATCGATTCAGGAGCAGGAGAAGGACAGAAGAAGCAGAGCAATAGACAGAAGAACAGCCAGCAGCGGCCAGCCGTCCACACAGGCGGTCCGCTGGCGGGGCGGGACAGTCTGTCAACTACAGACCCCCCCCCCCCTCTCGCTATTCTACGGAGACTCAGACACTTGGTGAGTTGAACATTAAGGTGACTTAGTCGTGTTTACAAGTGTTGTGTGATGATCAGGGGCAGTCGAGTTGTAGGGTTCTCGAATTCTTGGATGATGACTCACTTTGAATATTAAGCTTTGAACATTTAAACTTGCTTGAATTATTGATACTTAGTATGTGAAATATAATTGAAAGTTATTATTTAAATTGTGTTTAACTTTGTTACCTGGAGTTTTTGAGTGAGAGGAGGAAACCTCTGTGGTTACTGGTTCCATGATTTTAATGAATACAGGATAAAGATGGAACATACTAATAATGACCTAATGATATCATCTTTTCTGAATATTGAGAATAATGAGTACATGATACAGAGGGAGCATACCTCTTGATAATATCTTTGAGCATTTTATGTTGATACAGACAAGTTCCATTCCTTGTCTTGTATGTAATGACCTAGAATGGATGGTGGCAGCATTTTCTAATTTCTCCTTCTACTAGCAATTTCTAGCATTTCATTTAGCATCTTCTACCCTTCTACTTCGACTATCTACTTTCCTACTTCTACCTATCTACCCTTCTACCTCTTCTACTTATCCTACTCCTTTGTTACTTATTATTCCATTCCCCCCCCCCGTTACAATGATGGCAGCGGTGTTGAACAATGTTAATGTATCAGATATTAATTTAACATTGTTCAGTCTCACGTGTCCTTTTGCCTCTCAGGCGCTATCAGGGAGATATTGACAGGTGTTAATATTCGCGAGTTAGCGAGTTTTTTTCAGGTTAGGAGATAGTGATTTTCTGGCGATGTGTTCTTGTGATTTTGTGAGTTTTGTGGAGTTCAGGGAATGTTCACCAGAACTTGCGTGTGTAGGGATTAATGTTAGTGATAATATTTGGTGAGTTGGGAACTTAGCGGTTGGTGGTGTGCAGGTCATCTGAGTGTGACAGGTGACCCGCATGTCCCACGGGGACACCCAGCCTCCGCTGGTCCCCAGGTCAGTTGGGGAGTGGCAGGTGTATTTCTTAAGTAGTTTTAAGTGGTGGTTCTGCTCAGATTATTGCGATCAACTGTTTTTACTCCATTTGAACGCAATAACCCGAGGTGTACTGGTATTGTACAGCATACTAGGGGAAGGCTTAATATGTCAGTTGACTCACGTCTAGGGACGCCTGGCGTTGAAGTCTGGTCACAGGGTGTGGCAAAATTTGAGTTGTGGACCCGCAGAGAAGCGAGGGAAACACTCGAGTCACGTAGGTGACTGTAGGATAAGGGTGGGAGTAACGGCTAATTAAGTACTTAAGATTAAGAACGGTACAGTTAAGTTAGGCTAGTGTTTGGTCTCTTATTAGTATTGATATTTTTGTGGAGATTCGTTTAGTGACAAGTTTAGGTAGTGACGATCTTATTCTCTCTTCTCTAACTTCCCTCTGTTACTGTTTTTGTTCCACCAAGTCAGTATCATTCAGAGTTAATTGGATTATTTAAAAAAAATTTTTTAAGTGTAGTTGTTGCAAGGAGGAGAACCTTATGTCTAGACTGTGTGAACCCGATGCAGACTACAGGGTCACACAAGCAGCTTGAAACACGGTATTGTCGCCTTTATGTTCATTCCCAGGTGGTCGCCAGAGGAGCGGTGCGCACATATACGGAAGAGGGAGACGGCGGCTTTGTACCACACCCAGGGGCGGTTATTACCACCACCACGGCAACCAGCCCCTTACCTGGAGGTCATGGGTCCACCACCACCACCATCACCCCGAGGGACCCCCATGATGCAGCCACTCCGTCGGTCAACATTGGACTCCAGGGGACCCCAGGACGGACGGCCCCCAGTGGACCCCAGGACGGACGGACCCCCCAGTGGACCCCAGGTCGTTCTGCAGACGACCTCAGACGACCCAGTAAAAATGGAAGAGGAGCAACAACGACTCCAGTCTGTCCCACCAACATCGGTCTACCTAGGATGGACCCCAGGACGGACAGACCCCAAATGGACCCCAGGTCGCTTGTCTAAGACCCAAGAGAGAAGAAAGAAGAGAGAAGAAAGAAGAGAGAAGAATGAAGAAAGAAGAGAGAAGAAAGAAGAGAAGAAGATAAGACCAAGCTGAGTGAGACACGATGCCTAGTGTCCCTTGCTGGTGTCAGCATCATTGCATGGAGCGTAATTGCAAGACAGGATCGTTTGCCTTAACTGGCCGCCCCTCCTGCAAGCATGGTGCTCTGTTGAGTGATTCCTCCTGTGTCGTGCGGACTTGATGTGGCTGTCAGAAGTGGCTCTCTGAAGGAGGCGTGCTGGAGCAACTGGGAGGGAAGAAGTAGAATGGGATTTCTACGGTGCCAACTATATGGAGGTCTCGAAATTGTAGTCCCTATAGCTGTGAAGAACCCCAATATACCTCTCTCATGGTGACTGACGTAGGGCCAATTACAGATCAGCTGGGACAACCGAATTCCACGGTCCTGTGCGCAGTTCTAGTAGTAACGGCTTCCTGGTTGGCTAAGAGTTGTTGTGCGTTAACTACGGAGAAGCGACGGACGCAGTTGTGTTGAAGAAATATGGTACAGGACTATCTACAGGACCAAGCAGTGACGCCGCCCAGCCAGAGACAATGGACGCCTGTCTACATATTTCATTTTTAGAGTAGGATGATGTATATTTGTTAGCTAGGATGTAATTTTTTCCGTTAATAAAGTTGTCGCACACAGCTAGCTTGCTTTAGCAGTGTTGCAAAAACTTTATTTTCGGGGAGAAGGGGAGATGTAACACTGTAAAGGTGTTTGGTTTATTTTTATTTGATACATACATGGAGATATATGAGTCACAGACAAGGATTTGACAGACGCCAACTTGTCTGGCCTGGATCTCACCCCTCTAAGTGTTAATTGACAACCAAGTGACCTGAGGTCAGCCAGGCGAATCTCACCTGGCTCTCGCTAATCTTATAATTGAGCCGGGTAGCCTTCAAACATGCTGACGTTTAAGGAGTGGCTTGGTAGAGTGCCGGAGGCTATCTAACTTGTGGGCGGAGTTAGCTACCAGGTTTCCCAATATATACTCGGAGAGCTATCGATTCAGGAGCAGGAGAAGGACAGAAGAAGCAGAGCAATAGACAGAAGAACAGCCAGCAGCGGCCAGCCGTCCACACAGGCGGTCCGCTGGCGGGACGGGACAGTCTGTCAACTACAGACCCCCCCCCCTCTCGCTATTCTACGGAGACTCAGACACTTGGTGAGTTGAACATTAAGGTGACTTAGTCGTGTTTACAAGTGTTGTGTGATGATCAGGGGCAGTCGAGTTGTAGGGTTCTCGAATTCTTGGATGATGACTCACTTTGAATATTAAGCTTTGAACATTTAAACTTGCTTGAATTATTGATACTTAGTATGTGAAATATAATTGAAAGTTATTATTTAAATTGTGTTTAACTTTGTTACCTGGAGTTTTTGAGTGAGAGGAGGAAACCTCTGCGGTTACTGGTTCCATGATTTTAATGAATACAGGATAAAGATGGAACATACTAATAATGACCTAATGATATCATCTTTTCTGAATATTGAGAATAATGAGTACATGATACAGAGGGAACATACCTCTTGATAATATCTTTGAGCATTTTATGTTGATACAGACAAGTTCCATTCCTTGTCTTGTATGTAATGACCTAGAATGGATGGTGGCAGCATTTACTATTTTCTACTTCTACTATCTACTCTTCTACTTCTATATCTACTTTCCTACTTCTACCTATCTACCCTTCTACCTCTTCTACTTCTCCTACTCACTTCCTACTTACTTATTACTCGCTATTCATTTCCCCCCCCCCCCCCGTTACACTGGAACAGGGAACCAGGGTAACCGGATCAACCCAGAGCACGTCCCCTGTCGCTGTATGAATGGTGCGCAGGTAGCAACGTAAAGTCTCAACCGGACACGAAACATGATTCACCCTCTTCGCCAGAAAATAAGAGGGCTGTAAACAAACAAAATGATCCCCAGGACCAAACGAACAGAAACACCATGTGCTGGAGATGAGCATGAAGCTCCCCAACCCAACCCCCAGAGGCTAAATCCAACAAGAACAAGGCCATCAAAAAACAATCTCGGACCGAAGAGGGCTATTACAAACCTAAAAGAGAAACGAGAGCACCCGATCCAAAGACCAAGAACGCTCAGGCGACGCTGTTACGACCCTGGATCCAAGATTGAACTGTGGCAAGGGGACCTAGAATCGTATTTCATTTGTTACATATGTAATACGGACCCTTCTTACTCTCTTAGTTTCAATTTTGTTTTATCTTATAAAAGTGTTCATTTGTGTTCCCTGAGCACTGAAAAAAAATTTACTGCACAGTACTTACCAATGACTTGAATGAGCCGAGAAGTTGGGCAATGGCGTCACAAATCTTGGTCGCTCAAGCATGGTGTATCCCAGAAGCGTTGTGCATGGCGTTCAAGCAGCCAGAGTTGCCACGAATTTATTTTCGCTGCACTATTTACAGCATCTATGGCATATTTTACAACCATATTTTCAATGATATTGTTTATTATATTGTCACTTGATTTTTTAAATTTTGCCCTGAGGGGTGAGTTTATTGGGCAGCACAACTCATCCTGTGAGTGGATATACAGCCATATCAGCATGTACAACATTCCCCAATAGGAAAAAAAGCCAGTGGGTTATTCATCCTGTCACTTGTACTAACTGTCTCAAGTGAACAGCTCTTTAAACAAGTAAGTAAGTAATTATCAAAAGAAGGCACCAAACCGGGAAGGCTATGTAGCACCATCAAATGTGCGGAATAATCAGAGGGCGCTAAATATCACCAAGGATGCCAATACGAGAACAAAAACGCATAAGGCGAACGATATCAAAAGTATCCGAGTCACCAAGAATTCTATCGAGGGACAGGTGACCGCGAGGGGCGGTCGGAAAGCAAGACACACGCTCGTCCCGGAAGTCAGGACATTCAAGAAGGACATGCACGACCGTAAGAGGGACAATGCAATTAGGATAATAAGGAGCAGGGCGGCGCTCCATCAAGTGACCATGGGTTAAGCGAGTATGGCCAATAAGCAACCTCGCCAGAGCAGTTTCCCATAGCCGGTTATGGTGATAGGAGGACGGCCACGAGGAAACACAACAGTTCAGAGTACGGAGTTTGTTACCAGTAACAGACGACCAAGAAGCCTGCCAACGGGTAAGGATGGAGGAATGGATAACCGGGTAAAAGTCGGAATATGGAATACCTTTACGAGAGATGGGACAAGAGCAGACAGCTTCCTTGGCGGCAGCATCCGCACGCTCATTTAAAGACATGCCAATATGGCTGGGAACCCAACAAAACTCAACCGACTTAAACTTACTGTGAACAAGAAACAGCCAATGCTGGATCTCGACAACTACTGGATGAACCGGATTAAAGGACCCGAGCGCCATGAGGGCACTACGAGAGTCAAAAACTACCACAAAGGAAGACTGACGAGAAAGCAGGAGACGAAGAGCATAGAGAATAGCGTAAAGCTCTGCTGTAAAGATGCTAGTCTCCGGAGGTAAGCGACACATATAAGTGCGATCAGGAAAAAAAACAGAGTAGCCAACACCGTCCGCAGACTTAGACCCATCGGTGAAGACAGAAACGGAGCGGGAGTGAGAAGAAAAGTGTTCAAGGAAAAGGCGTTTTAGAACCGTAGGAGAGGTAAAAGCTTTAGTGACGCGGGTCAAGGATGTACAAAACTGCGGAAGGGGGACTCTCCACGGGGGCAAAGAAGGAACAACATGAGGAGAAACATTAGAAACACGAATGGAAAGAGAATCCTGTAAGCGAGACAACCGAACAGAAAGAGGGAGGTGGTGAAGAGGAACAGGAACCGCAGGAGGGGCAAAAGTTAAAGCACGACAGAGGCGAGAGGAAGGATGTTGTAAGGACCGCGCAAGATAGCGAAGACAGTAGCGATCGCGGTGGTCCTGGAGAGACAGGAAGCCAGTGTCAACATACAGGCTAAGGACGGGAGTCGAACGAAAGGCACCAGAACTGAGGCGCAGCCCAGTATGGTGCAAAGCATCAAGACGGCAAAGAGTAGAAGGAGAAGCAGATGAGTAAGCAGGGCAACCATAATCGAGTTTAGACAGGACAAGAGAGGAATGCAAAGCAAGGAGAGTGCGCTTATCCGCTCCCCAAGAAGTATGGGACAATACTCGAAAGAGGGTAAGGGCCTTAGAGCACTCAACACGGAGGTAAGAGACATGGGGAGACCAAGACAAACGAGTGTCAAGGAATAACCCCAAAGCTCTTTAAACAAGAAGATTAACATCTGTCACCCCTTAAAATCTTACGTTATCTTGTGGGTGCAAATTGTGGGAATCTTTTAAGAGCAGTATCAATATTTGACAATAGTGTTTTCCTAACTCAATATGGGGTTTATTATTCTACACATATTTCTAATGACTCTCAGGTGTTCACATTCTCTCAGGTAGTGGTCAAGGCAGTGTCCATCACTCTCATCATAGATTCTGCAATGCCGCTGCTCAGCTGTTGTTTCCATTCTGAATCTCCATGGATATTTGTATCCAAGATGGATTCTCGCTAATACTGATTCTCTCCTGCAGCCACCACCTCTTCGTCCATAATGATTGGGATTGCCAGCTGCAACCACGTTGTACCTGCTTGATGGGGTTCTGGGAGTTCTACTCCCCAAGCCCAGCCCGAGGCCAGGATGGACTTGTGAGAGTTTGGTCCACCAGGCTGTTACTTGGAGCGGCCAGCAGGCCCACATACCCACCACAGCCTGGTTGTTTCGGAACTCCTTTTTAGAAAACAGTCTAGTTTTCTCTTGAAGATGTCCACGGTTGTTCCGGCAATATTTCTTATGCTCGCTAGGAGGACGTTGAACAACCGCGGACCTCTGATGTTTATATAATGTTCTCTGATTGTGCCTATGGCACCTCTGCTCTTCACTGGTTCTATTCTGCATTTTCTTCCGTATCGTTCATTCCAATACATTGTTATTTTATTGTGTAGATTAGGGACCTGGCCTACCAGTAATTTCCATGTGCATATTATTTGGAATTTCTCTCGTCTCCTTTCTAGCGAGTACATTTGGAGAACTTTGAGACGGTCCCAATAATTTAGGTGCTTTATTGCGTCTATGTGTGCCGTATATGTTCTCTGTATTCCCTCTATTTCAGCAATCTCTCCTGCTCTGAAGGGGGAAGTAAGTACTGAGCAATACTCAAGACGAGACAACACAAGTGATTTGAAGAGTACAACCATTGTGATGGGATCCCTGGATTTGAAAGTTCTCGTAATCCATCCTATCATTTTTCTGGCTGACGCAATATTTGTTTGGTTATGCTCATTAAACGTTAGATCGGGCATCATTATTCCCAAAAACTTGACATGCTGTTTACCTATTATGGGCAAATTCGATTGCGTTTTGTACCTTGTATTATGTTTCAGGTCTTCATTTTTGCCGTACACGAGTACCTGAAATTTATCGCTGTTAAACATCATGTTATTTTCTGCTGCCCAATCGAAAACTTTGTTGATATCAGCTTGTAATTTTTCCATGTCTTCAGCTGATTTGTGCTTCTATCCTCCTTTTCTCAATTACCTTGTCATGGTGATGTTGGCTTACAATACCTCTAATTTGTAGAAGAGTCTTGGGTATGAAGCCGGTCGGCCTGGTTGATACCTGGTTGATGGGGTTCTGGGAGTTCTTCTACTCCCCAAGCCCGGCCCGAGGCCAGGCTTGACTTGTGAGAGTTTGGTCCACTAGGCTGTTGCTTGGAGAGGCCCGCAGGCCCACATACCCACCACAGCCCGGTGGTCCGGCACTCCTTGGAGGAATAAATCTAGTTTCCTCTTGAAGATGTCCACGGTTGTTCCGGCAATATTTCTTATGCTTGCTGGGAGGACGTTGAACAACCGCGGACCTCTGATGTTTATACAGTGTTCTCTGATTGTGCCTATGGCACCTCTGCTCTTCACTGGTTCTATTCTGCATTTTCTTCCATATCGTTCACTCCAGTACGTCGTTATTTTACTGTGCAGATTTGGTACTTGGCCCTCCAGTATCTTCCAGGTGTATATTATTTGATATCTCTCTCGTCTTCTTTCTAGTGAGTACATTTGGAGAGCTTTGAGACGATCCCAATAATTTAGGTGCTTTACCTCGTCTATTCGTGCCGTATATGTTCTCTGTATTCCCTCTATTTCAGCAATCTCTCCTGCTCTGAAGGGGGAAGTGAGTACTGAGCAGTACTCAAGATGGGACAACACAAGTGACTTGAAGAGTACAACCATTGTGATGGGATCCCTGGATTTGAAAGTTCTCGTAATCCATCCTATCATTTTTCTGGCTGTCGCAATATTTGCTTGGTTATGCTCCTTAAACGTTAGGTCGTCAGACATTTTTATTCCCAAATCCTTCACATGCTGTTTTCCTACTATGGGTACATTTGATTGTGTTTTGTACTCTGTATTATGTTTAAGGTCCTCAATTTTACCGTACCTGAGTACCTGGAATTTATCACTGTCAAACATCATGTTATTTTCTGATGCCCAGTCGAAAACTTTATTAATATCAGCTTGAAGTTTTTCAATGTCTTCAGCCGAGGTAATTTTCATACTGATTTTTGTGTCATCTGCAAAGGATGATACGAAGCTGTGACTTGTATTTTTGTCTATATCTGATATGAGAATAAGGAAAAGCAGCGGTGCAAGGACTGTACCCTGAGGTACAGAGCTTTTAACTGCACTTGGACTAGATTATATATGGTTGACCGTTACTCGCTGAGTCCTGTTTGACAGAAAACCGAGTATCCAGCGTCCTACTTTACCGGTTATTCCCATTGACTTCATTTTGTGTGCTATCACGCCATGGTCACATTTATCGAAAGCCTTTGCGAAGTCCGTGTATATCACATCAGCATTCTGTTTTTCTTCTAATGCCTCAGTGACTTTGTCGTAGTGCTCAAGTAGCTGTGAGAGGCACGATCTTCCCGCTCGAAATCCATGTTGGCCTGGGTTGTGAAGGTCATTGGTCTCCATGAAATTGGTGACCTGACTCCTAATCACTCTCTCAAATACTTTTATGATGTGCGATGTTAGTGCAACTGGTCTATAATTCTTTGCCAATGCTTTGCTCCCTCCCTTGTGTAGAGGAGCTATGTCTGCTACTTTAAGTGCATCTGGTATCTCCCCCGTGTCCAAGCTCTTCCTCCACACTATACTGAGTGCCTGTGCTACCGGCACTTTGCATTTCTTTATAAATATTGAATTCCATGAGTCAGGATCTGGGGCCGAGTGCATGGGCATGTTTTCAATTTCTCTTTCAAAATTTAGTGCGCTCGTGTTGATATCAGTTATATTTACAGGGGTTTGTGGCCGAGCGGACAGCACGCTGGACTTGTGATCCTGTGGTCCTGGGTTCGATCCCAGGTGCCGGCGAGAAACAATGGGGCAGAGTTTCTTTCACCCTATGCCCCTGTTACCTAGCAGTAAAATAGGTACCTGGGTGTTAGTCAGCTGTCACGGGCTGCTTCCTGGGGGTGGAGGCCTGGTCAAGGACCGGGCCGCGGGGACACTAAAGCCCCGAAATCATCTCAAGATAACCTCAAGATGAAGTATTCAATATGGTCTCCTTCAGCTGCCAGCACATCTGCTCGTTTATTCCCACATATTCCAACATGGGAGGGGATTCTCACAGCTCTCTTAATTTCAGTGACTATCACAAGATTTTCGGCCTTATTTTTACTTAAGCTTTATAGTGCTGCTTTTGAATCAGTGCAGATCATGGCACAATTAGTGTTTCGTTCAAGGAATCTTAACACCACAACAATATATGGCAGTTAGCTCCTCTTGCATTGAAGTGGCATAGTTCTCATTATGTGCATTCTCTTCATTTCTGCTTTAAAAGGCATTATTATTAATTACGGTGAATGCTGCACCCGCCCTGCCATTGACAGGATTAGATGACCCATCAGTGTATATTTGATCTAGTTCATCTCCGGCTTCTTTATAAATTTCTCCGACATACTTGTGCCTCATTTTTTGTTAGATTTTATGTTAGACTATAACGTTAGGTATTATGTTACATTTTTTCATTGCCATTTCATTTATGATAATCCTGCGTGAGTCATCCTCCCAGAGAGGTAACCTCTCTACAGGCATGAGCTCATGGAATTGCTCAAGCAGGTGAAGTTCTTTGAGGTAGCAGACTGATCTGTGATGCCATTTTTTGTTTCTCCTGTTTCCTCCTGTACCACACTACTCAGTTTTTTCTTGGCAATATCACTGAAATAGCTATCTAATAATAGCCTGCTATCCTAATTGCAAGCTTAGCATTCCGTTTCTTAATTCTGCTTTTAACAATGGGAGAGGGATAAATCCTCTCGTAGATTAGACGATTTGGCAGTACTTGGAACTCCAAGAATGATTGTCATGGTTTCATTCTGTATGCTTTCGAGCCTTCTCGTATCGCTTTGGGAATAAGTAATTATCAAAAGAAGGCACCAAACCGGGAAGGCTATGTAGCACCATCAAATGTGCGGGATAATCAGAGGGTGCTAAATATTACCAAGGATGCCAATACAAGAAAGAAACGCATAAGGCGACGAAATCAAAAGTATCCGAGTCGGCAAGAATTCTATCAAGGGGACAAGTGACTGTGGGGGACGGTCGGAAAACAAGACACACGCTTGTCCTGGAAGTCAGGACATTCAACAAGGAGATGCACGACCGTAAGAGGGACAATGCAATTTGACAATAAGGAGCTGGGCGCGCTCCATTAAGTGACCATGAGTTAAACGGGTATGCCAATACGTAACCTAGCCAGAGCCGTTCCCAACTCCGGTTACGGTGCTAGGAGGAAGCCACTGGGACACACGACTCTTAAGAGTACACAGTTGTTATCAATAACAGAAGACCAACAACTCTACAGGGGCAAGGATGGAGGCATGAATAACTGGGTAAAACTCGGAATAAGGAAATACCTTACGGGAGATGGACAAGTGCGGATAGCTTCCTTAGCGGCAGCATCTGCACGCTCATTAAAGAGACACCAACATGGCTGGGAACCCAGCAAATGCAACTGACTTAAATTACTGGAGATAAGAAACAGCCAATGTGAATCTCGACAACCACCGGGTGGACCAGATTAAAGGACCTT
>WNGS01000706.1:0-20606 GCA_020271785.1 Procambarus virginalis | reverse complement strand
TGTAACGTACGGTTATGTTACGTTGTTGGGTAGATTAGATACACAGTGTTTAGTGAGTTTCATATTTATTTAGTAGTCCTGGATACAGCAGTGTTGTAGACGTTGAGACGAAGCCTGGAGCAGAGCAGAGAGCTGAGTGAGGCCGGAGTCGTGGAGCTCTATGTGGGAGAGCGTGGCGGCTCGATTGGGAATTGCGAGTGTCTGAACTCGGGGAGCGACAGCGTTGTAGCTGGATGCGGTCGTAGTCTGCTGCCTGCTCTATGTCGAAGCTGTAGCGTCTTGGGTCGATTAGAACTGCCCACGCCGAGTACTACATTCTTGACTGGAGATTGTACTGTTCGATATTCACCAAATCGCTTGCATATATGGTGATTACACCTCAGCTCCCTCCAACAAGGTGAGAAGAGTATTACCTGTAATTGGGGAAAGGATTGTAGCTTGTGTAATTAGTTATGCCATTAAGATAATGAGATAATGGAGCGAGTATAAGGATTACTCGCTACAGGACTCCCCCTGCCAGGGAATGGAAGAATAGCAATACAACAAAAAAATACGAGGCTATACTGTTCCCTGGGTCGCTGTGGAACATGTAGTCCGGTACTAAAAGATGCAGGCAGTGTGTGGACAAGCTCGACGTAGCAGGCGAGAAGAATGTGCATGATTGTTGCGTCCTTTGGTCGCTGGTGGAGCATTTAGATCAGGGGCGGATGGGCTCGGGCACCAGGACAATAGGAGGTAATGTAGGCACGTAGTTAGGACAACGAGGGAATCACTGCTAGAGCTGAATTGTCCTGGAGGCGACGAAGAGTCGGAAACGCAAGCCGTAAGTCCTGTACTGCGCAAGGTGCTTGAGTCGGCAGAGTATCAGAATGCAGTGAACGTGTAGATGAATCTGACGAAAGAGCAGCTTTCGTGGGTGTCCCTGTAGGACAAGCAGTGCCCTGGCAGCGACGGAGAGTCGGCAGGATAGGCTGTAGATCCCACATTATGTAGTTGCTGATGAAGCTGCCAGATGAGTGAGTACCGATCGTGGAACAGCAAGCCGTAGTAGATGAAAATGCAGAGAGATGATCGCGATGAAAATCATAGTTGTGGCGAGGGTGTTGGCAACGTTCCATGACAGGTGGCTGCGGCCCACAGCAAGCAACAGCAGTAGAGAGTCCAGTGAGAGTTCATATTGTAGTCCGTCGTGGCTGGGTATCGTCGAAACTCTCAGGGGTCACCAATGTAACGTGCAGTTATGTTACGTTGTTGGGTAGATTAGATACACAGTGTTTAGTGAGTTTCATATTTATTTAGTAGTCCTGGATACAGCAGTGTCGTAGACGTTGAGACGAAGCCTGGAGCAGAGCAGAGAGCTGAGTGAGGCCGGAGTCGTGGAGCTCTATGTGGGAGAGCGTGGCGGCTCGATTGGGAATTGCGAGTGTCTGAACTCGGGGAGCGACAGCGTTGTAGCTGGATGCGGTCGTAGTCTGCTGCCTGCTCTATGTCGAAGCTGTAGCGTCTTGGGTCGATTAGAACTGCCCACGCCGAGTACTACATTCTTGACTGGAGATTGTACTGTTCGATATTCACCAAATCGCTTGCATATATGGTGATTACACCTCAGCTCCCTCCAACAAGGTGAGAAGAGTATTACCTGTAATTGGGGAAAGGATTGTAGCTTGTGTAATTAGTTATGCCATTAAGATAATAAGATAATGGAGCGAGTATAAGGATTACTCGCTATAGATCAATGTTGGCGAGTAAGGTGTAAGGAGTAAGCTAGGTGTTGGAGGAGTGAGGGAGGACTGGCTGGGTGTGGCAGCTCACATTTGCAGAGTTCTAAGTGTGTTGTTGGTGAATGTATATAGTGTGTGATAGTGTATAGTGTATAAATATGTTGTAAATATACATAAATGAACGTGAAACATTGGATATACAGTGGCACCTCGACTTACAATTGCCCCGACTTACGACAATTTTGAGTTACGATGTAAATTTGATTGAAAAATGTGACTCGACTTACAATAGTGTCGTCGACTAACGATATTTGTTGGTACACGTTTGGGTCGACCGAGCGTGTGGTTCCTGGTCATGCGGGCCGACCTGCCTCAATTTACTAAAGCTGGCCACTTAGTGACGATCACGCCTTTAAGAAATTCCATTTTTGTGGTGATTTTTTGCTTTTTGAACATAAGACTGATTATTATATATCACGCCATGGGTCCCAAGAAAGTCAGTGGTAAGGTTCAACATATGAAAAGACATGTAAAAATGACCATAGAGGAAAAACAAGAGGTCATATGTAAACATGAAAATGGTACTAGTGTTGTTGAACTAGCTAGGCAGTACAATAAATCTTCAGAGGAGGAGGTGGCAGCATTAGAGGATGTCCCTTCCTCATTAATTAAGAAAATGTGTGCAGTATGGGAAGGACTGCAAAGTTTTGCTGAAAAGAATCACCCAGATAAAGCTGTAACAGCCCTTTGTATTGATCTTTTTAATGACAATGAGATGCCTCACTACAGAAAAGTGTTGGAAAGAGGGGAAAAACAATCTTCAATGGAATGATTTCTAGTGAGAAAATCAAGCAGTGAGCGAGAAGCAGGTCCTAGTGGTATGCAGGCAAAACGTGCCAGTGTGTACCCCAGAGACGTCCTCACTGCCTGATGTTATAATAGAGTGGGACTCTCCTTCCAAACAGTAACACCTCTCCTCCTCGCCCCTCCTCACCATCTTCCATATGCCATCAAGAGTCCTCCATAAAGGTAAGATAAACATATGTACTGTATTGTAGTTAGAGAAAGAAACTGTATTCAGTATAAAATGTATTTGTAAGTTAATTAATATTTTGGAGGGTGGGGAACAGATTAATTCAATTCCCTTTATTTCTTATAGGAAAAAATCGCGTCAACTTACGATCCGTATCTGGGAACGGATTACCATTGTAAATTGAGGGCCCACTGTATGAGCAATATAAATGGACACATTTGAGACCCATATAACACAGTGTCTTGGGACAGTACAGATTTTCTTCTGCCATAATATTGTGTACATGTTAATTATACATAGGAGTGGCAAGAAAAAACAAAACAAATGTATTTGGAAATGTATGCAAAAAATGAACAAAAAATATTGTGGCAACTCGCGCATGTTGAAGCTGGCAGGCGACTGGCTTCGGGAGTCTACGTTACAGGCGANTATGTTGGTGTATGCAATCTTCAGGAACTTGTTCCCGTCTTCTTATTTTTCACTCCCCCTCTCTCTAATGATTTTGTTGGTTTGCCTTTATGTACCACTTTACTGGTCTGCCTACCCCTATCACTTTGTAGAAAAAAGAATTGATTTCTTCTTCATTCCTGCTCTCATTTAAACGTCTTGCCTCGGCGAGGTTCAGTTTCAGCTTCTCTCTATCTTCTTGTGAAAGATCTCATCTTAACGACCACACTTTCCCATCCTCATCACTTTGTAATTTTCTAGCATTCCTTAGTACTTCTTCCATCTGTTTGGCACCATTTAGGGTGATCCTCAAAGGTCGATCTTTCCCTTTACATATCTGCTTATTCTCCTGTAGTCGCACACATTCTCTATGGTTGAAAGACCTTCTACGAGGCCAACAATTTTACCTACTACTTTTGCTCCTTCTACAGCTCTTTCTGACCTAGATGTTATCTCGTTTTTCTTTTGGGGAGTTCTGTCCACTTGTTGGCGATTTTTGTTGTTTTAACCAGAATAGGGGTTTTGTGAAGCTTACGTTTCTGGGTGCCTGTCCCAGTCAATGGCAGATATAGAATGCTCCAAATTACATGTGTATTTCTATGGGCCATTGCTCCTCGTGCCTCTGTGAGGGGGGCCAAGTTCTGGCTCGTGCTCCCCGGTAGGCCTAGAACTCCACCCACATTGACTGATGCAAAATAGTTAAGGTATCCATATCAGCCTGGATAGCTCCGGGGAGCCTCCGGGACTCGCCCAGAAAATGGCGTTTCATTACATTCATTTTTTTTTTTTTTGGCTCTGATTAGTTCTTGTTTGGTGAAGTTGGTGAAGGGACAGTCACATTCATCATTTATAGCTATGCTCTCATGAATGGTTGTCAACCTCTCTTGTTTTAATTGTTCTTGCTGCCTTCTGACCATTGCAGAAAGTATATATGAAGCTCTTTCTGCAAATTGGAGAGCAAGTCTCTCAGCCTCCTGCAATGGTTGAATACATGCCTGTGGTCAGGCTGGTTGACCTGATATGGTTTTAATCTGACCCCATATCTTGCTAAGACTACCATATTTATTTAGAGTTTGACACCACTCAAACCATCTTGTCTCCTTTATCTCTAGAAAGTCATCTTGCTTCAGATATCACTGCTCTTAGCAGAGTTCTTCCTTCTGGTGTGGGGTTTCTCTTTAAATGTTTTCTGAAGATGTTCACTCTGTAGCTTTGTCCTTTAACTAAATTACTATAGATCAAATAGTTCTTTCGTTTTGTGTTTCCTGGGATAATGATTGGAATAGCTTTGTTTGCAGCAGCTACAATGGCTTTCTGCAGATTGGTCTCGTGTATGTTCAAATCCTCAGGTGGCGTGCGTGTATGTTGCATAGCATTTTTCAAGTTCCTCTTGGTATATATTCCAGTTGGCCTTTTTAAATTCCACCTAGGTTGTGCAGGTGGTGTAGGAGGTTGCTCTATGTTTAGTGTTGTGACAGTAGCATAGTGGTCACTGGTGATCACTGAGTCTACCTTCCACTTCGCCTGATGCTTGAGAGCTGTTGAGATTAATGTAAGATCAAGGGAACCCCCTTGAATGTGAGTGGGGGTGTAATTACCTAAGTGTAGTTACAGGATGAGAGCTACGCTCGTGGTGTCCCGTCTCCCCAGCACTGTCATATATTGCTTTAAAATTACTGCCGGTTTTGGCCTCCACCACCTTCTCACTTAACTTATTCCAACCGTCTACCACTCTGTTTACAAAAGTGAATTTTCGTATATTTCTCCTGCAGCTTTGTTTCGTTAGTTTAAATCTATGACCTCTTGTTCTTGAAGTTCCGGGTCTCAGGAATTCTTCCCTATCAATTTTATCGATTCCTGTTACTATTTTGAACGTAGTGATCATATTGCCTCTTTTTCTATCTTCTAGTTTTTGCATATATAATGCCTCTTAACCTCTCCTCGTAGCTCTTGTCCTTCAGTTCTGGGAGCCACTTAGTGGCATGTCGTTGCACCTTTTCCAGTTTGTTGATGTGCTTCTTAAGATATGGGCACCATACAACCGCTGCATATTCCAGCTTTGGTCTAATAAAAGTTGTGAATAATTTCTTTAGTGTTTCTCCATCCATGTATTTAAAAGCAATTCTGAGGTTAGAAAGTGTAGCATAGGCTCCTCGCACAATGTTCTTAATGTGGTCCTCAGGCGACAGTTTTCTATCTGGAACCACCCCTAGATCCCTTTCTTTGTCAGAATTCTTTAAAGATTTCTCACATAATTTATAAGTTGTGTGGGGTTTATGTTCTCCAATTCCACATTCCATAACATGGCATTTATTCACATTAAATTCCATTTGCCAAGTGTTGCTCCATATACTTATTTTATCCAGGTCTTCTTGAAGGGCATGACAATCATCTAGGTTTCTTATTTTCCCTATTATTTTAGCATCATCAGCAAACATGTTCATGTAATTCTGTATTCCCACTGGTAGATCGTTTATGTAGACAGTGAACATTACCGGTGCAAGAACTGAACCCTGTGGTACTCCACTCGTAACATTCCTCCAATCCGATACCTTGCCTCTGATTACGGCCCTCATTTTTCTGTCAGTTAGGAAATTTTTCATCCATGTTAGTAGCTTATGTGTCACTCCTCCAATATGTTCCAGTTTCCAGAACAACCTCTTATGGGGAACTCTGTTGAAAGCCTTTTTTAGGTCTAGATAGATGCAGTCAACCCAACCATCTCTTTCCTGTAAAATATCTGTTGCTTGATTATAAAAACTGAGCAAGTTCATTACACAGGATCTTCCAGATCGAAAACCATACTGTCTGTCTGATATTATATCGTCTTCCTCCAGGTGTTCTACCCATTTAGTTTTAATTATTTTTTCCAATATTTTGACTATTACACTTGTCAATGATACAGGTCTATAATTAAGGGGGTCTTCCCTGTTTCCACTTTTGTAGATTGGAACTAAGTTAGCCTTTTTCCACACATCAGCTACAACTCCTGTACTCAGGGATGCCAGAAAAATCAGTTGAAGTGTAATGCTGAGCTCAGGTGCACATTCTCTCAGAACCCATGGTGAAACTCCATCTGGACCAACTGCTTTGTTCTTACTTAGCTCCTTGAGCATTTTTTCCACTTCATCTCTAGACACCTCTATGTGCTCTTTGTTGTTCCCTGGAATTCTTATTGTGTCTGGTTCCCTAAAGATTTCATTTTGTACTAACACACTTTGGAACTTTTCGTTTAGTGTTTCACATATTTCCTTTTCATTATCCGTGAATCTATTTCCCATTTTCAACCTCTCAATATTATCCTTTACCTGCAATTTGTTGTTTATGAATTTATAGAATAGACCTGGTTCTGTTTTACATTTGTCTGCAATCTCTTTTTCAAAATTTCTTTCTGCCTCTCCTCACTGCCGTGTAGTTGTTTCTCGCATCATTGTATCGCTGGTATGTTTGGGGGTTTGGCTTCTTCCTGTATTGATTCCATTTTTGTGTCTTTTGGTCTCTGGCCCTCTCGCAATTTCTACTGAACCAATCCTGTTTCCTAGTTCTGCATCTCTGTTTTGGTATAAATTTTTGTGTGCCTTTTATCATATATTTCACAAAACTTGACATACATCTCATTCACTTGCTTGTCTACCACCAAGTCTGACCAATTATACTCACTAAAAAAATTTCTAAGGTAGCCATAATGTCCTTTCCTGAAGTCAGGTTTTTCAACTGCTTCAACCTCCTTATTTTCTTCCAGATTATAACGCATTGCATACTTTATTCCCAAAAAGACATGGTCACTTTTACCCAAGGGAGGAAGGTACTGAATGTCAAATATCTCTTTCTCCTTCCTGGTAAATATCAAATCTAGCATGGAGGGAACGTCCCCTTCCCTCATCCTCAACATGTTTAACATGTTTAACATGTTGATACAAGAATGTTTCCAGGATGAGGTCTACAAATTTACAGGTCCAAAAATCTTCTGTTTTAGCTTCATATGCTTCCCAGTCTATGGATTTCAAGTTGAAGTCACCGACTATCAACAGACGTGATCTATCGTTATCCGCTCTCGCTATAATCTCTCTCATTATTGTTATAAGACCTTCTCGTTTAGTATCTAGCTCCTCCTTTGACCATGTGCTGCTTGGCGGTGGACTATATGCATTTATGATCATTAGTTTATCATCATCATGGCAGATCTCTAGTGCTATTATGTCAACTTCTTGTGGATTGGCAGTCATTATTTCTTTCACCTTTAGGTGTTCTTTCACCAGCACAGCAATGCCACCGCCTTTCCTAATTTTTCTGTCCCGTCTCCAATTTGAGTAGCCCCTTGGGAATATGACCTCATTTAAAATAACATCTTCAAGTTTTGTCTCCGTGAGTGCAACAATGTCTGGTGTCTGCAGCTGTATTACATCACTTAACTCCAGTATCTTTGATCTCACTCCATCTATGTTGGTGTATGCAATCTTCAGGAATTTGTTCCCCCTCTCCTTATTCTTCACTCCCCCTCTCTCTATTGATTTTGTTGGTTTGCCTTTATGTACCACTTTACTGGTCTGCCTACCCCTATCACCTTGTAGAAAAAAGAATTGATTTCTTCTTCATTCCTGCTCTCATTTAAACATCTTGCCTCAGCGAGGTTCAGTTTCAGCTTCTCTCTGTCTTCTTTTGAAATATCTCGTCTTAACGACAACAATTTCCCATCCTCATCACTTTGTAATTTTCTGGCATTCCTTAGTACTTCTTCCATCTGTTTGGCACCATTTAGGGTGATCCTCAAAGGTCGATCTTTCCCTTATACGTATCTGCCTATTCTCCTATAGTCTCACACATTCTCTATGGTTGTAAGACCTTCTACGAGGCCAACAATTTTATCTACTACTTTCGCTTCTTCTACAGCTCTTTCTGACCTAGATGTTATCTCCTTTACTTTGCAACCAAAAATTATCAGGGATTTGCTCCGATCAATTGTGTTTTGCACCAACTTCGGGTTAGATGCCAATTCCTTTCTCACTTCCAGCCTAATGTTTGTTTTATCTTGGTTGCTGCAGTGTTTGACTTCCTTTACTGCTTTCTCAATTTTTTCCTTCTCCTTGGCCTCTTGTGCATAGGTGAGTTGCATATCTTTCTTGCACTGTTCTATTCCCTGTGTAACTTCCTCCATCTGTGCTGACAAAAGCTGTTTTTCTTGTTGAAATTCCTTACCTAACCTATTGTAGTCATTTATGTTTAAATTTACTTTAACTTCTTCCAAAGCTATTTTTAAGAGTTTATTTTCTTCTTCCATGGCTTTGCAATTTGTTTCCAATTGATTTTTATCCTTGCACAAGTCTTTCACTATATCCTCAAGACATAAAACTTTCCTATTCAAATGGTCATTACTTTCTTTCAATTTACTAATTATTTCTACATGAGAGTTCACTATAGTATCTAATTTTACAACTTGTTATGTAGACTACTAATATCAATGCGTTTTTCATTGAATCCCGCAAAATCAAGCTCTGTTTTGTTTTTCCTCTTGCCAGTGGCCATCTTGAATGTTCTTCTCTGCACTGGAAACACTAGGGGCAACTTTTTCTCATTTGATTTTTCACTTCCCTTGGCACATTCCTTTTATCTCGCCTATTTTTCAAAAGCACTATACCTTTATGTTCTCTGGGACACCACTCACTATCATCAACCTGTACTACAATACTTAGGATTGTTGAAATATGCTGGAGCTCCTCTGATGCAAGTGTTGACCCTAGGGGTGTCACCTTTTGAATCAAATGGGTGTGTTAAGTGTAATTTCAGCTACTTCTCACAGAGCTGCTGCTAAATGGTGCCCATCTGCATTGACTAGCCCAGTCACACCTAACTCTTGATGATGAGCATTAAAATCCCCAGCAATAATTACATTTTCATGCGTGGCCAAGACAAGCACTGCCTCTGCTTCTAGTTTATGTCTAAGGCGCTTGTAGATGTTGTATATGAGGAGCTCAATATTAGCCATATTCACTGTTACTGCTAATACCTCTGCTCCATCCCCACATGAAGCGGTCTATTTTCTTGCTGGATATGGTGTTTCTGACTAGTCATTCACCCTCTTTGTCTTACCTGTTCATACGGTATAATATAATGCTGATATCCAGCTAATCTGAAGGACTTCATGGCTGGGAAAAAGGAGTTTCTTCCAAAACGATTATATCTGCTTTCATACTGACTGCAGCTTCCTGAAAGGTGTCTTTTTATTTCAAAGACCTTGTATGTTCTACTGCAGTATTCATAATGGCCAGATGACAGTTTTGGTTGGTGTTGCCTTTTCTAGTAGAACTTCTCTTCGGAATTGACATCTATATTCTCCACCTCGCAAGTTGAGTCGCTGCAACTTGGACTTCAGTGATTGCTCATGGTCATCCCCGGCATTGTTGGAATCTGTGCATCCCTGTTGTCCATCACTTTGCTGTTGGTATTGCTGCACATCGGACAGCATTGATTGCTCGTGGCCATTTCTTGTGTTGTCAGAATCTGTGCATTTCTGTCATCCAGTATTTCATTGTTGTTGATGCTGCATATTGGGCTGCAGTGATTGTTCGTCCCCACCTCTTGTGTTGTTGGAACCTATGCATCTCTGCTGTTCAATACTATTTTGTTGCATATCAGAGTGCATTGGCTGTTGATGTCTGTCTCTTGCATTGTAAAATTCTGTTGATCCTGAGTGGTCACTGCTTCTTGCAGTTACTTTCGTGAATGTTGATGGTCTGGTGTCTTGACTACCCGACTGTTGTTGGTAGTCTTTATGTCCATGTCGCGTTGTTTGTCCTCTTGTGCTCCGTCTTGTAGACTACTACTTGTGTAACTGTGGTCTGCTGCACAATCTTGTCCATTATTACACAAGTGATTTCTTGAGTCTGTTGTTGTGGGATGTTCTGTAGACAATTGATAATGGTCTCTGCCATGATCTTCATGTTTTTCAGTTGGACCTTGGTAAAACTGTAAATTTGTTGTGTTGATTCTAAAAGTAATTACTTTTTGCCTTTTTGATTTTGTTGTATTTCTGCAGCATTTTTGTGTAATTTTCTGATTTGGAATTGATAAATTCTGGAATTTTTTTTCTGTACATTCATTCTGTACATTCATTTCAATTTGGAATTGATAAATTCGGGAATTTTTTTTCTGTACCACATTCTGTGTGAATGGGTGTCTGCTGTGGCTGTGCACGAGTGTTCCAGACATTGGTGTTGGTGTATGTAGTACTGGTCTGTGTTTATCCTGGCCTGAGCTGTCTGCACCTTTTCATTCCGTGCAGAGCAGGTTGTGCTCCAGGCATGATGTTTGCCTCCACAATTTGGACATTTGGCTGTTGTGGTCTGGTTTGCCTTGAGTTAGGCTATATAGTCTTTGGTTGGATGCCTCAGGCTGCACACTCCGCATCTCTCCTGTCCAGTGCAGCGTAATTGATGGTGGCCGTATTTCTGAAACCTGAAGCAGCGCAGGGGTTCCAGGACGTATAGTCTCTGTCAGTACATTTCCCAATTTCCAAGATTGAATGTTTTTGGCACATGTCCCATGACAGTCACCAGAATCTGACGTGTGTCTGCTTTGTCTACTTTTGTGCGGCCTCATTCCACATTCGGGATTTGCTTGTGTTCTAGTACTGGATCCAGTGGAAAGTCGATTGGGCACGACTTGTGTGCGTCTTTCTCAAGGCTCCAGCTTTTCCAAACATACAGGTTTGCCTTGCAGGACTTTTACTTTTTCTAAGTAATTTGCATTCTGTTGAACTTCTATCATTATGATTTCTCCAATCAGGTTGACTATGATGGAAAGGTTGGTTGTTCATTTTCCATTGCCGTTACTACTCCTTATGCTGTAGGAAAGTGGTCTGTCTGCATTATCTTGAATTTTAGAAGATGTGCAGAATCTGATGATGTCTGGTGTGAGACTGGTCCTCTCCTGTCTCATAATGTTGTCCTGTGGCTGGATTGTGGACAGAGAAGCATTGCCTGTCACTGGCTGGTGTGTGACTGAGGCTGCCCTCTCTAGGTCCATTATGCCTGGTGTCTTGCTGGTAGAAGCACGAGGTGAAGCCTTGATAGTAGTTTTCTTCGGTGCCTGCTGCGCCTCAGTCAACTGTCCCTCCTCGTCTGAAAGCTGCCACCATTGCCTCTCTCCCTTTGACTACTTCCTCGTGATGTCTCCACGTAGTAGTGACTGGTTCACTGCCTGAGACACTCTTAGGCCTGGAGAAATTCATTCCACTCCAACGAAGGTTGTATTCCTCTAGGTGAAATCAGGGATACCTAACACCTAATTGAGCTGTTTGGTCTACCTTTCCCTGTTAGGCTCAGTACACCTAAGGAGCCCCCTCCCCCTTGCCAGTCCTCGCCAAAAGAAAAAAACATGTGTGACGAGTGCGGTACGAGTTTGTGTCGCCTGCATACTGGGTTGCGCAGAATACCAGTCAGCTGGACAGCATTTAATCAACAACATTGTTTGTCCATCAATTGTAGAGGAAATTGTTGTTTTGTTCTAGACAAGATATTCTCTGGGTTTTGGAGCATTGATATGTTCTTCCTCACAAAACATAATGATTTGAGCTGATGGGTGCTCAGAATCTTGAGTTTTCCAGAGAACAAACCTGTGTGCGGCCAGCTAGCAATGGCTCTGACAGAGAGTCTCAGGTTTTTGTTAGCCATGTGAGCTGTGAAAATGTAGTAAGAGTTGAGAAATTCAACATAATTGCCCGAGAGAAATTAATAAGTTTTGTTTTAAATAATACTTCAAACTAATACTATTATGTGGTTATGTTTTACAGTGACATCACCAAAACTGCTGGACAGCATAAGCCAGCCCAGGCTGTGGTCAGCCCACAACCAGAGTCTCAGGGGCCGCGCCGCAACATACTCAAGAAGAAGAGTGGCGGCAAAAAGAAGAAAGGCAGTGCATGGTAGTGAGAAACACACTAGTAAGACAAGTGAGGGCTGTTCAGGGTCTATCGCAACCACATGTAATGGATGACTCAAATAAAATATACAGTGTATCTGTATAGTTTTTCTACTGATCATAAATTTCTCCGGGTAGTTGGCAATGTTAGCTTGGTCTAGGGTACTCATTTGCTGGTGTTGGACAGTGATGCTATTTGAGCTTTTGCAGGTCATGTGACAAGATGTGCATTACCTAGATATGATCAGTATGAATATGGCAGGAAAAGATGGTTATGTAATAACACACTTGTTCTCACTACTGTAATATTCTCCTATGATAGGATAAGATGATGTTCTTAAAGGAATTATCTTCATAAATAAAATTACATTAATTAAAAATAATTATTTTCCCTGTTTTATATCTGGAAATTAAAATACAATTAAGTATATCCAGGTTAAATTTATACTTCCCAAGTTATTAGTAGTTAACCTAAAAAAAGTAGTGTTTATTTACCCATATCCAATATACCATTATTCTAGTTCATTAAGTAATTACCAAAAGAAGACACCAAGGTCTTCCAGACTATTTAAACTGCCTGTGGTGCAGAATAGTCAAAAGTCCGAGATATCATCAACAATGCCAATATGATGGTAAAAGAACACAAGGCAAGTGATGCTAAGAGTCTTGGTGACATTTGCCAAATAATTTAAGAGGAATCATAAAAGCAAGATACCTGATCCTGAAAATCTGTCATGCATCTCCTTGTAGAATCTAAGTGGGACCATGCAGTTTGGACAATAAGGTGCAGGAGTTTGTTCCATTAACTGCTAACATGGCCTCTATGAATTTAGACATGCATCTGTGGCAAAAATAAATCAAAGTATCCCCAAAATATTTTTTCCTTGTAGAATGATTAACTTTGATGCAAAATGTGTGCTAAAGTGGAAATAAACTGAATACTGTATCTACATTTTAACAGTTTACTTATACAATGAATGAAATCAGTGGTGGCCCACCCTGATCAGTACCAGTGCTCACCGCAGCAACACACACGCCCGAGCCACACTCATTACTGACCTTGGATGTCTAGATGGTGATAATTCATCGTGTCGAGGGACAGGCAGTCAATTCATACGTACATACAGAATGTTAGGCTTATTGCAAGTCAAGAACAAACCTGACTGTACCACCGGTACCCTGTGATGATCATAAATATGAATGAAAAAGTTCTTATTGATACATATATACATTAATTTAAACAAGGAATCTGCAAGAGGCCTATAAGCTCATACAAGTAAGCTCCTATTTATTTGTGAATATAAATAGGAGCTGCCGTGTAAGAGCAAATTGGCCTTTTGTATTAAATAATGTTCAAATGATTCTAGTTGTATAATGTATACCAGGTCAGGTGGAGTTGTTGTTTTAGATTTAGTTACTGGGAACAAAAAGTTCCAAGTAGCACAGGCTATGGTGAGCCCATAGCTCACTATGTGGTGAGCTTACCTGCACAGGAGCAGACCTGTATAATCTCTCAGCTGGCGAGTTGTGAAAATCATATGAACATAATCTGTATACATACCATGAATTATAATGGAATTTATACCTTGACAATTACCACATAAACAGAGCAACCAGCAAAACATAGAGGGAAAAAAACCTGTTTTTGCTTTATTACTATGTCAAAGTAAACTTTATTACATCCAGTGCTATTACGTCTTTTCTCGGGGGAGCCCCGTCGGCTCCCTGGAGCTATCCAGGCTGATATGTAACTATTAGCTTTCTGGCATCAAAGTGCATGGAGTTCTTGCCTTCCAGGGATTTCAAGCCAGAACCTGGCCCCCTCAGAGAGGCACAAGGAGCAATGGCCTATAGAAACCCCCCATGTGGTTGGGAACATTCTATGTCTACCATCGACGGGGTCTGGCACCCAGAAAGTTAGGTGCCCAAAAACAAACCCCTATTCTGGTAAAAATATTGCTACCGAAAACTGAATGATTGGACAGAACTCTCCAACGAAAATTAGCAAACGAGCATGATGTCATCATGTTGCAGCGCCACTGTCTGCACAACCCCCCCCACCCTCTTTCTGGGAGGGGGAAGGGGAAGCCCCAGACCCTCGCGCTGGCGATCCAACCGAAAGTTCTTAAGTTGGATGTCAAAACACACGAAAACACCGCTGACCCTATGCCAGGGAGCCTCCAGCTCTCACCCAGAAAATGGAGTTTCATTACATTCAACGCTGATTTTCTGGGGGTAGCCCCGTCAGCTTCCCAGAGCTAACTACCCAAAGACGAGGAAAAACACAGGGACATACCCGGGAGACGGTCAGTCCTCACTCGTCAACGCGAAGTCGAGACAACTGGCTGCAACCACCGACTCAATGCAATGCCGGCCCTACCAGGTCCAGGGACATTGATAAGGTCGCGTGTGGCCAGTACCCTGTTCGACCTCCAAAAACCTTGTGCCCGAATGTCAACCCAAGACATGTTGCCAAAGACAGCCACCAAAGCAGCAAACTTGCGAATGTCGTGGGCACGCGGATAGCCGCAGGCTGGCTAGACTTAATAACCCTGCGAACGACCTGAGAGACCCGAGCCCAGGAACAGGGAAGGAGGGAAACTGGATCAACCCAGAGTGCACCCTGGCCTGACCAACCAAGCATCAACAACCCAAGGACCCTCGAAAAAGCAGCAGTCTCATTCTTCGCTTGAAAAGGAAGCGACGGCTGCAACCGAAGAAACCTACCACCAGCCAGTATTACATCAGCTAAGAACTGCTGGTTGGAGCACCAGCACGAGGATCTGGGGCTTCCCCTTCCCCTCCCAGGGAGGATGGGGCAGGGGTTGTGCAAACAGTGGCGCAGCAACATGATGACATGCTTGTGTGCTAATTTTCTTTGGGGAGTTCTGTCCACTCATTCGGTTTTTGGTAGCAATATTTTTACCAGAATAGGGGTTTGTTTTTGGGCACCTAACTTTCTGGGTACCAGACCCCATCAATGGCAGACATAGAATGCTCCCAACCACACGGGGGGGGGGGGGGTCTAAAGTGCCCTCTCATGCACTATAGGCCTTGTGGAGGCCTATAGTGGCCTCCTCGTGCCTCTCTGAGGGGGCCAGGTTCTGCCTCGTGGTCCCCGGTAAGCAAGAACTCCATGCACTTTGATGCCAGAAAGCTAATACAGTAGTTACACATCGGCCTGGATAGCTCTGGGTAGCTTCCGGGTCTCACCCAAAAAATCGCATTTCATTACATTCAACGCTTTATTTTTTTTTTTTTTTAACATCATTTGTGTAAAACCCAAATGTTAATAGTGTAAATCAATGTATGATAGTATCCGCATTACCTCGTGAATCAACAAATGACGATAACTGCACTTTGAGAGTTAAGTGCCCACGAGTTAACCTTGGACAGCGGTTATGCACAAAAAAATAAACTTTTAATTATATAAATATTAATTTGTATGCAAAATGTAAGAAAACTGAAAAATAAGTGAATATTTATCGATTCATTGGGCGGAAGCACACTGCAAGGCTGCGTCTGGCATTTGTCAACACCTGGTGGTCAACTTTGCTGATTCTTCCTGTTTTATCCTAGGATGTTTCACTGATTGTTTTATCACTTTTTTTCTTTATTTACATCCATAGAGAGCTATTATATCCATATTTGCATCATACATGTAAAACCCAGACAATAATTGTTTAAATTATATGATGATGACTGCATCCCCCTAGTAACATTCATGATGATTATCTTGAGGTTACCTTGAGGTGTTTCCGAGGCTTAGTGTCCCTGCGGCCCAGTCGTCGACCAGACCTCCTCGTTGTTGGACTGGTCAACCAGGCTGTTGGATGTGGCTGTTTGCAGTCTGACGTATGACTCACAGCCTGGTTGATCAGGTATCAAACTGCAAAATCAGTTATGATAACTGCGTTTGTACTACGAAATGGTAACAGGATTTTTTTCATATGTCAAGGTAAACTCCATTACATCCACATAGACTTCTTATATCCTTATTTGCATCATGCGTGTAAAATCCAGACAATAATTGTTTAAATCTATGACGATATCCTTGTGAATCGACAATTGATGATGTTTGCAGTCTAAGGGTTAACCCCTCAACTGCGCAACGCACCTGCAGGCCCTTGACGGGGGTGGGGGGTGCGCAACGCGCCTCCGGGATCTTATATTTTTAGTATGTGATTCAAAACTCCCGCAGGGAGTCGGTCGGCTGAGCGGACAGCATGCTGGACTTGTGATCCTGTGGTCCCGGGTTCGATCCTGGGTGTCGGCGAGAAGCAATGGGCAGTGTTTCTTATACCCTAGAATGGGTGTTAGTTAGCTGTCATGGGCTGCTTCCTGGGGGTGGAGCCCTGGTCGAGGACCGGGACACTAAAGCCCCAAAATCATCTCAAGATAACCTCAAGATGGGGTTCACATCAGCTTCCGCAGGGTTCTTGTAAACAGACGCCATCTTTAAAAAAAATCGTGGGCAACATTCCTGGGTGTGAGAGCCTCGGTACTGAGTGAGCAACCAAGGCTGGCACATGCAGCATGAGCTCACCGCACTGCTGTTCAGCTTGTGACCACAACATCGCCTAATAATGTCAAAATATATATATAACTTGTATTATTTAGCCATGATAGTATTACAGAAGAGCCTGAGTGTGATAATGACTGTAAACAATGTTCAAATATCAGTGAATCAATGCTGTTCTCGATGTTCACAGAGCTAGCCACAGCACCACGGCATTATTTCATCCGTCTATGAATCTTCAAGCTACTTCTTATGTTACTTTACAAAATATAGCTGTGGTCAATTATTCATTTACAGGATTTAGTGACGAGTGTGGGAGTATGCCTCCCAAGATCCTCCCACAGTTGACTTGAATGGCTCATTGCAGTGCACAGTGCACTGATCTTCGTGCACAAAGCCTATCTCTCTTAATCCTGGATAGTGATCTGGTATGTTGGGTCTCCAGAATGCCCATTTAACCAGGAATACTTTCATGATACGTAGGCCGCCGTATGTCTAGGCAGGAAGTAGATACAGGGAGCTAAGTATACTTGCTACCAAAGGGTCAGTGAGTACATGGCTGGTGCCCGCTGAGACAGAGGGGAAGGCGCCAGCAGCGTCTGACCTCTGGGGTCAACCGGCGCGATCGGAATAACAGCTATGACGTGTTCATGACGTCACTCCTGCTACTGCTCATTGAACGAGCTAATATGATTGGTTCCCGCTCATTTGCTGCAATGCTATTGGTCAAATTGTAACTCCTTTTGTGTTGTGTGCCACGAGATGCCCGGCACCCTTGCAAACTCATTCACGTGAGAGAGACCATACGAAGAGGACGTGTTCTGTTCTACCGGCCAATAGACTGATCACCGTCTATCCCTCACCGTCAAGTTAACTCAGCGTCTTTGCGATATACCACACACTCGCCAGAATCACGAGTGGGAATATATTGTTTAGAAGCCTAAAGTGACAAATCTCCAGAGCGAAACAGACTGGTATCAGGTAACCCCTGGTGACAAAGATCGTCGTGAGTGACCTAGAGTGAACTAAGGCAGTGCCGCCGCCTAAGTAATCTGTGTGTGACATTACCACAGTGTACAGTGTAGTGCATGGTACCGCCACTCATCTTGAGCGTGTACCTCAGTACCTCGAGCGCCCGCCGCCGCCCTCACTCCTACGTGACGTCACCACCTCACGCACCGTCAGTGCCAGTGTGTGCGCGTGTGTCTGTCTGTTAAGCATACAGCACGCTTTACTCACGAAATCATCTCAAGATACTGCGAGTACCCTCCGTGTCTACGAGCGAAACCAGCTATCAGGCCACCTACGAGTGCTTGTATAAACGAGTCTGAGTGAGTGCGTAAGGAAAGGTACCTTATCTGTAAGTACAAGATCTTGTCATTGTTTATTGTGTCTGTGTTGATCTGAGGGATCAACCACAGTTCTCACCTTCTTATACCTGTCGCAGGTTATAGGTGAATCGACGGTGAATGCGTGTTTATCTGTGTGGTATCACAGCATTTCACTCGTCTGTGGATGTGAGCTTCACATACACCACACATTTAGTTATTGTGTGATTATTATTGTGTTTATTGCATATCATCATTACCGAGTATCCGGTTGGAACTCTTGTGATCCCTTTGCATACCGGCAGTTAGGTTGCCGTGTTAGTGATTGGCTGTCAACTGTGTTAAGTTAGGTGTTTCTCCACGAGTGGATACGAGTCGATTAGCCAGACGTCAAGAGTCTCGCTAATGCAACCATAGCTTTGCTGACGCCAATCGAAAGTAAATCAAGCATCCTGTGTATTAGTGGTTAAGTTAGTAAATAAACTACTGTTAAGCTTTATGCGGTGTTTCCGTTGAACCACTTCTGAATACTGCCAATATTACTCCAGCCTTCAGCTCTAAGTGTCTTCAACACCGAGTTGCCTGTAAGTCACTAAACTATAAATTTGATGAGGACCCTAGGAGTCCCTTAAAGTGTTACATCATTGAGGAGATTCCAACGACCAACGTGGAGCAGGACCAGGTGAGGCTAGTCTGAGAAGAGACCCACAAGGACTCTAACTCGACCTTGCTCCCAGGCCCTGTACGGTTGCTCTCGTATTTTCTATTTTGCTAATTCCACATCTCAGATGTGGGATGTTTTCTTTTTTTTGCTGTCACGACTGCAATGCGTACGTCGCCAATGTACATGTGGCAGACGCTTCACGAAGCTGTCGGAATTAGCAAAATAGAAAATACGAGAGCAACCGTACAGGGCCTGGGAGCAAGGTCGAGTTAGAGTCCTTGTGGGTCTCTTCTCAGACTAGCCTCACCTGGTCCTGCTCCACGTTGGTCGTTGGAATCTCCTCAATGATGTAACACTTTAAGGGACTCCTAGGGTCCTCATCAAATTTATAGTTTAGTGACTTACAGGCAACTCGGTGTTGAAGACACTTAGAGCTGAAGGCTGGAGTAATATTGGCAGTATTCAGAAGTGGTTCAACGGAAACACCGCATAAAGCTTAACAGTAGTTTATTTACTAACTTAACCACTAATACACAGGATGCTTGATTTACTTTCGATTGGCGTCAGCAAAGCTATGGTTGCATTAGCGAGACTCTTGACGTCTGGCTAATCGACTCGTATCCACTCGTGGAGAAACACCTAACTTAACACAGTTGACAGCCAATCACTAACACGGCAACCTAACTGCCGGTATGCAAAGGGATCACAAGAGTTCCAACCGGATACTCGGTAATGATGATATGCAATAAACACAATAATAATCACACAATAACTAAATGTGTGGTGTATGTGAAGCTAACATCCACAGACGAGTGAAATGCTGTGATACCACACAGATAAACACGCATTCACCGTCGATTCACCTATAACCTGTGGCAGTACAATAAATCTTCAGAGGAGGAGGTGGCAGCATTAGAGGATGTCCCTTCCTCATTAATTAAGAAAATGTGTGCAGTATGGGAAGGACTGCAAAGTTTTGCTGAAAAGAATCACCCAGATAAAGCTGTAACAGCCCTTTGCATTGATCTTTTTAATGACAATGAGATGCCTCTCTACAGAAAAGTGTTGGAAAGAGGGGAAAAACAATCTTCAATGGAATGATTTCTAGTGAGAAAATCAAGCAGTGAGCGAGAAGCAGGTCCTAGTGGTATGCAGGCAAAACGTGCCAGTGTGTACCCCAGAGACGTCCTCACTGCCTGATGTTATAATAGAGTGGGACTCTCCTTCCAAACAGTAACACCTCTCCTCCTCGCCCCTCCTCACCATCTTCCATATGCCATCAAGAGTCCTCCATAAAGGTAAGATAAACATATGTACTGTATTGTAGTTAGAGAAAGAAACTGTATTCAGTATAAAATGTATTTGTAAGTTAATTAATATTTTGGAGGGTGGGGAACAGATTAATTCAATTCCCTTTATTTCTTATAGGAAAAATCGCGTCAACTTACGATCCGTATCTGGGAATGGATTACCATTGTAAATTAGACCCCACTGTATGAGCAATATAAATGGACACATTTGAGACCCATTATAACACAGTGTCTTGGGACAGTACAGATTTTCTTCTGCCATATATTGTGTACATGGTAATTATACATAGGAGTGGCAAGAAAAACAAAACACAATGCTATTTGGAAATGGTGATGCAAAACTGAAGGCAACAAAAAAATATTTGTGGCAACCCGCGCATGTTGAAGCTGGCAGGCGACTGCGTCTTCGGGAGTCTACGTCACAGGCTACCACCAAATCGTGATGTCACGTGCCATTTTCCGGACCCCATTGCGGCCAAAGTAATTACAATCACAATTTTTTTTTTACATATCTGTGATCCAGGGAAGGGTATTGGAACATTTGTCAAACACAAAACGAATTTTTCCCGAGAATTATTTCCTACGCATCCAGGGGGATGCCCTATTTGGAAGCCGAGCAGCCCAGTGTGTGGCTAGTACATACAGCCTATTGAGATGGTAGGAAGGTA
>WNGS01000704.1:84813-101720 GCA_020271785.1 Procambarus virginalis | reverse complement strand
AGTTATCCTTCAGGTTTGGGTATTTGTCTCCATACTGGGATCGCTATGAGGTTCCGGAGTCGTCCTGGCTTGCGGACTGCTTGTTGTTGTCATTGGATGCTTGGAGTACATTCTGTCGTACCCGCACACTTGAGTGGCGCGAGACATTGATGGTGGTCCAGATTTACCGAGGGGGGCGACTTCGGACATCTCAGTGCGTGTTTGTTCACCTCTGTCCTTATGCAGGATGTTAGCATGGTTCAGCATCATGTGCAGGTCCCCTCCCTGTCGACTGCACCTGTGGCTGAGGACTTGCGCACTCGTGGTTTATTGGCTTCGATTTGTGTTTCTTTTCCCACCTGGAACTCTCTTCGGATTGGCTTGCAGAGGATGTAGAGACACTTGGGGCCGTTGGATTTCGGTTTGGCTCTTCCCGGGTTTGGTTCCGTGTCCCTGCGGGTCCTTTGGTTCCGGCCTTCTGGAGGTTTTCGGCTTCCCGTGTCTCACGGGACCAAACCCGGGGAAGGGTGGCCATTGCGGCTTACCTCTTGCGCGACTTGGAATATGCTTCTATAATGAATCTGTCTTCCTTCCAGTTTGGGTCTTCAGTCTTCATCTCCATACGGGGTCCGTTACGAGGTTCCAGAGTCATCTTGGCTTGCGGACTGCCCGTTGTTGTCGTTGGATGTTTGGGGCGCTTTCTTGTTGTACCCGCGTGCTTGAGTGACGCGAGGCGTTGACTGTGGTCCAGGTTTACCTGGGGGGTGACTTTGAGCACTATAAAGTCTTTTTGCTCCTGCCCTTCTGCGGGATGTGGACGCGATTCAGCGTCACGTGCAGGTTCCATCCTTGTCGGCTGCGCTTGTGGCTGAGGACTTGCATGCTCGTTGCTTGCTGGCTTCAGTCGTGCGTTTCTTTTTCCTCATATAGCTGTGTTCGGATTGGCTTTCCAAGGATGTGGAGGCTCTTGGGGCCGTTCCTGGGTCTGGTGCCTTGGTTTCGGCTGCTCGTGTGTCGTCTGCGCTGTCGAAGCTGTTTGCACCGATCCTGCGGGATGCGGTGTTGCAGTTTTTCGTTGCGTGCCTCTCTTGTTGGCAGGTTGTGGCGTTGGGTGGCTCCTCCTACTTCGGGGCTGTCGGGGCAGGCCTCTTGTGAGAGCTCAGGTAGGTGCCAAGGCACTGACACCCGAAAAACCCAAAGAAGAAGCCGGCGACGCAGCAACCGATATAAGGCCCCCGGGGTCGAACCCAGCGATAGCAAGAGAGGCGGAAGGGACATCCCCAAAGGAACCAGAATAGCCGACAAAGCCAAACCTGACCCGGCGGGTAAACCATCATTGCAAAGTTCAGGTTCCCGCACAGGCCCTCGAGCAACCACTGGGTGACCCGGGAGCCCCAAGAAACAAGCACATCCGGGACCGCAGCCAAAGGAGACTCCTATGGGAGAGACAAGGATGAGGTCCAAGAGTCCCACACAAGACCCAGCCAGGTTCGAGTCTGGGAGGGAACCAGATGGGAATACCACCAGTTCACCGGGAGTCCGAACCCGGTTAGCTGGGAAAGCACCAAACCCCTGGCGAGCAGACACGTAGACCGACTAGGAGCCCAAACTAGCCAGTCGTCGAGGTAAGCCAACACCTGAACATCTAAAAGATGCAGACAGGCCACCATGACCCCGAGTAAGACATGTGAACACATGAGGTTCCATGTTCAACCCGAACGAGAGACAACGAAAGCAGTAACTCTTGACGCCCCACAACAAAACCGAGCCAGTCACTGAACCCTGAATGAATCAGGATGTGTCAATAAGTATCCTTGAGGTCCAGGGACACTATCCGAACGCTAGGCTCCAATAGAAGCTGAACATGGGACATGGTCATCCGAAAGGAGGGGTAAGAAACCAAGGGGTTCAGACGGGACAAGTCCAGAATGAACCGCAGGTCTGCTCAGTCCTGTTTTGGAACTAGAAACAGGAGGGAAACCCACCTGAGAGACGTCATCGTTTCGACCACGCCCAAGCGCACCCACTCCACGACAACCTGACAGAGCGCAGGTGGTTGAGGCGTCTTCTGGTATTTGTGGCACCCTTCCTTGGCTGCTGCTCCAGGTCCTAGCTCGCTTGGAGACTTACCAGGGGAGAGTAGTCCTCTTGGTCTCATGGTGGCCGGCCCAGCCTTGGTTTCAGGTGCTGCTTGCTCAGTGCCCAACCCTGGAGGTTTTCCTGCGGCTCCGCCTCTTTCAGCAGATCGGTTTGGTCCATTATGAGACTGGCTTGATTTTCTCAAGACTTAGCGTTTGGTATTTTTGACTCGGGTATATTGCCATATACATCTGGGGGTGTCACTTCGTTCTTCCCCTGCTTCCGGGTGTGGGATGGCTCGGCGTGGCGGCGCTTCCTCCCCCCTCTGTACCGCTCCGTCTTCTGCGGGGTGCGCGCCTCTGGATGTATTTCTCCTTCAACTTCCGTATTTTATTCAGGTAACGGTACCATACCATGCCTACTGCCTTGAATTTGCTTGGCTTTCGGGCACACCATTAGCACTCTCCAGGTATGTTACTTTGCTTGCCTGTGTTGTGGCACGGTCGTGTGTCTGCTCTGCAGGTGAGGTTCTCATGTCTGGCACTTCTGTCGGCCATGGGCTGGTTCTTACTTTTTGGTGGGGTGCTTGCCTCGTTGTGCTTGTGGGGGGTTGAGCTCTGGCTCTTGGGCCCTGCCTCTCCTGTCAGTCGGCAGTTGTGCAGTTTCCTGAGCCTCCTGGGCTCTGTCTTCTCTACGGTTGCTCCTGTGGGTGGTGTCTGCCTCCACCACATAGCTTCTTAGTGCTTTCCGCATCCTGTATCCCCTTGTGCATACGACCATACGGATATAAGACCAAGGAACTGCAGAGGGCCTATTGGCCCGTACGAGGCAGCTCTTATTTCTTCCCACCCATTTCCTCATATACATGTCCAACCCACGTTTGCACAAATCGTGGGGCCCCACCACCACGTTACGCAGTTATTGGTTCCGCGAATCACCGAACCTGTTACCGTGCCGGTCATTCCTCAGGTCTTTCCTGATTCTACACTTATCCATTTTATGCCCATTGTTTCGTGTCCAAAATGTGCTGCAAGGGTGGTGTGTGCCTCTACTTACCTAATTGTGCTTGCGGGGGTTGAGCTTTGGCTCTGTTCCAGTTCTATTGTTTCGTGAAGATTGGTGACGATAAACACAACCACTCAGAGGCTACATATGTTTTGTTGTGTATACAGTGGTATGTGGGTGTTATTTTGGCGGGCAATGGTGCGAGTTCAGCGCACTGGGAGTCGATACGGTTTCTCCCAAGTGTCTGATCTAGACAATACTTGCAGGTCGACTAGTTATTATTTGCTACTCTGCTGCTTCTATGCTCGGGCGATACCTCGCCGTTCTCCAAAGGTTGGCAGGCATATTAACTGGTAGTTTGGAAAGTTTGAGTTCCATAATTGGTCCTCCGTAAAGCTTTGCTTCTCTCGTTAGGCTAATGCATTTGGAGCGAGTATCTTATTGGGATAATCTGCTCACTCCACCACCCTTGTTCACTGCTCCATCCTTGTTTACTTTAACCCGCTTGGCAGGATTGAGTCGATGGCCCCTAAAAGGGGTGTTTGGTGTGGTGTGTTGTTTGGTCACTTTGCATGGGTCTTCAGTGACTTCTGTCCCTGTCTTTTGTTCTTTGTTGTCCTGTGGGGCTCTGCCCCGCATTTCGGCGCTTTTGGTTTCGTTGTCGACACCTGGGTCTTTTCCCTCTCGGGACACTCATTCCTTGCCTAACTTCGGTGCCTGACTGCACCCTGCTGTCCATGAGGTCCATCGGGTCCAACCACATTTTGTGGTTGGTCGTGTGCCTTCCTTCCCGGCCGCTCCTTGGGCCGTATTCAGGGTTTTCCTTACCTATTTCCGTTTTTCCTCCTCCCATGCTCCACCTATTTGTGTATCTGGGTCAGTGCTTCTGGCCTATCCTGTTGTTTGGTGCTCAGGTAGGCCTCTGTCCATGTTCAGTTCCCTGCTTTTGGACTTCTCTGGTGTTCCGTTTTGGTACCGAGTTCCTGCGTTTTTCTGCATGACTTCCTGCAGGCTTCGGTGTTGCGCTGTCCGTGGGGGGGTTGTGGACTTTTGGTCTGCCGCTCCTGCCTTTCTGGTTCCTTTTCTTGGAACCGGGTTTGCTGGGTTCCGGTCCTGGCTCCGGTTTTTCTTTGTTCCTTTTCCGGAACAGGTGTGTTTGCTTTCCTGCGGTTCATGTCCTGGGTAGTTCTCCTCTTGGATGCCTCTGGGATGCGTGCTTTTTTCTTCCCTGCTGGAGCTGGTTATCTTGCTCCTTTGGGTTGCGGGATCGGTGTGTGGTTTTCCTGGCGGTCCTTCCGGTTTTCCTATCACTGCGAAGGGTCCTTCGGTCTTTGATAGGGTTAGCTTGTCTTCTCTTCGGGGTTGTTCCGGGTCTGTCGTCTGGGCTCGTGCCCTATCACCTCGTATTGGGTGGTGCTGGCAGAGCCGCTCCTGCTTGTGTTCGGTGTTGCGGTTCCTACTACTCCGTTCCACTTGCTGTCCTGGGCGTTGTTCCCTTCTGGCCTCCTCTTGAGTTCTGGTGCTGTTCTGGTAGTTGGCCTGGGTGGTCTATTTTCTTCTCGTTTTGGTTCTTGTTTTGTCTGTGATCCTGGTTTTTAGGTTAGGGTGCGTGGCATCCGCCTCCCGGTCTTTTCCCTGTTTTCCTTATCTGTGGTGAGGTAGCTCCGGGGAGCCAACGGGGCTCCCCCCAGAAAACCAGCGTTGAATGTAATGAAACGCCATTTTCTGGGTGAGTCCCGGAGGCTCCCCGGCATCCCTCCCTCCCTCTGGTCAGCGGCGTTTTTCGCATATTTTGACATCCCGCCTAAGAACTGCCAGTTGGATCGCCGGCATGGAGGGTCTGGGGCTCCCCCTTCCCTCTCCCTTGGAGGGGGGGGGGGGGTTGCGCAGACGGTGGCACAGCGACGTGATGACGTCATGCTAGTTAGATAATTTTGTTTGGGGAGTTCTGTCCACTCGTTCGGCTTTCGGTAGTAATATTTTTATCAGAATAGGGGTTTGTTTTGGGGGCCTATCTTTCTGGGTACCTATCCCAGTCGATGGCAGACATAGAATGCTCCCAACCACAATGGTGTTTCTATAGGCCATTGCTCCTCGTGCGTCTCTGAGGGGCCAGGTTGTGGCTCATGGTCCCCAGTAGGCAAGAACTCTTAGCACTTTGACTGATGCCAGAAAGTTATACATATCCATTTAGCCTGGATAGCTCCGGGGAGCCTCCGGGACTCGCCCAGAAAATGGCGTTTCATTACATTCAACGCTGGTTTTTTGTATCATCTGCAAAGTATGACACGAAGCTGTGACCAGTTTTTTTGTCTATTTCCGAGTTAAGAATGAGAATAGGTTACAGAGCTTTTCACTGCACCTGGGCTTGATCTTATTTGTTTGACCATCACTCTCTGCATTCTGTTTGATGGAAAGTGGAAAATCCAATGCCCAACTTTACCCGTTATTCCTATTGATTTCATGTTATGGGCTATTACTCAATGGTCACATTTGTCGAATGCCTTTGCAAAGTCTATATATATATATATATATATATATATATATATATATATATATATATATATATATATATATATATATACAACATCTGCATTATGCTTTTCTTCTAAGGCATCAGTAATTTTGTCATAGTGATCGAGGAACTGTGACAGACAGGATCTTCCCGCTCTAAATCCATGTTGTCTTGGGTTGTGTAGTTCATTATTTTCCATAAAACTAGAAATTTGATTCCTAATCACTCTTTCCAACACTTTTATTATTTGTGATGTTAGTGCAACTGGTCTATAATTTTTTGCCAAAGCTTTACTACCTCCTTTGTGCACAGAAGCTATTTCTGTTGATTTAAGTGCTGCTAGTGTCTCTTCTGTACCATGGATGTTCCATGAAGCTATAACACTGATTAAATGCAATGCTACTAATAGTCATTGGTTGTGGAGTTGTATTGACCTATTGGGGAACATGAGCTTGAACCTGGCTCCCTCTAGAGAGGGGAAGGGAGTGATTGCCTATGAACATTCTACATTTAAAAGTTATCATCTTTGTCACCATCCAAGGGAAGCGCCCAGAAAGATAGGCAATAGCTTCGGAACTGAAAGCAAAAAATTTTGCAGTCAGATGACACATTTTAGTGTCATGAGTATGTCATGACAGTATACTCCGTTTACTGTCGGAGTATGGATGACCTGTTTTAGCATCATCAGAGCCTTCACTCTCTTGAGTATGGATGATTTGCTTTAGAATCTTTAAAATGAGAGTGTTAAAATATAAAAAGAAAATTTACTGTAAATTACATACAAGACTCTCATAATGTATTATTTATGTATTAAATATTATTACATCATTGGAGGCTGTTCCTTATACATCTCTTGTTGTTCAGAACCATCAGTGTTGCACCTCAACATAGATTATAATTTTTTTCATTATTCTGCACATAGAAATGTATTTTATTCAGCATATTTTTCAGTGAAATTTCAAAATGTATTATTTTAAGTTAAAAGCACACAAGGTAAGCATATAAAATAGTTAACTCTTCTGTTTCTAGGTACGCGAGTCTCTGAATGCTATAGTACCTGTGGTGAGCCAGCTGTATGAGAGAGTGGTGAGTGGAGCACAGCTGCGTCGCCAGTGGCAGCAGGTCAGGAATGATGCAGCAACAGTAGAGCGAGCACCGAACAAGCTTCCACCTATGTTAATAAGATGCGGGAATCATGGCAACATCTCCTCAGAGACAGAGCAGCAAGAAGTAAATTAATTTTTTTGTTTGCCTCAAAATTTCAGCACCTCTCTTATAAATGGATGAACTGAATAACTGTGAAGGATGGGGGGGGGGGGGGGAAGGGACCTACCAGGAAAAAGTCCTAAGCCATTATGACTATATATCACTTAGAAGGTATCAGGATAAGGATTTGGTATGGGACAAGAAAAAGGAATGGTGCCCAACCACTTGGAACATTGGGGGATTGAACGCCAGCCTGCATGAAGCGAGTCTGTCGCTGTACCATCCAGTCCAAGTGGTTGGGCTGGATGGTAGTGTGTCCACTTATAGGGATCTAAGTCTATCACTTACAGGGATATATTTCTATCCCACAAGGAGAGAAAAAGATCCCTATAAGTGATGGACTTGAGTGACTGAGGTGTAAAGACATAAAACCAGCGTTGAATGTAATGAAACTCCATTTTCTGGGTGAGATCCGGAGGCTTCCCAGAGTTTGAGGGTTGCTCTGTCTCCTTGTCTCAGGGTGACTCTCATTGTTTTTGCCTCCGTCTGCTGCCTGTGGGGTCGATGGCACCTTCGACCCGGAGTCCTGCAAGTTTCGTTGCTTATTTGTGACTCGGTTACCCGTCTTATGCTGATTGTGCGGGGTGCAGGCAGCACGGGCATTGCACTTTGGGTTCAGGTGGTTGCAACGCGTTAGGTTGTTTGCTCCCCGAAGCCCCGAGGCTGCTCTGTTTTGGTTGTCGTGACGGGGCTTGAGGGTGTTGGTTGCTTTGGCTTTGTTCCTTCCTCGCCCCCTTGTCTTTCCCTGTTGTGATTTCGTCTGGTTCCCCCCCCCCCCTTCTTCCCTGCATCCAGATCCTTTCTGTGTGTGGGTTCGGGGTCGGGGCAGGGATTCGATGGTCTTGAGACTCGGGCGGTCATGGGGGGGGGGGGGGTTTCCCTTCCAGGGTAGCGACGGAGGCATTCGAGTCTGTTTCTCCAGCCAGGTTGTATGAGTCTGCCAGTGGGCTCTGTTCCTTAGTACTTTTCCGGCTGCCCCGGCTTTTTCTTGTGATGCGGGGCTTTGGGAGGACGGCTTGGCCCCAAGACCTGCTGTAGAGGTTCCCGGGGTTAGGGAGGGGCTGACTTTGGGGGCCTTGGGCCCCGTTGGACCCTGCTGGGGTTTTCTACCCTCAGTGCGGGGCTTGCGGTTACAGGGAGTGGGGTTTTTCCTTCCCCCCTCTACGTACGAGTTGTTGGGCATCGGCCCCTCCCCGGGTTCAGATCCTTGTTCCTTAGGGTCCATTCGGTTCCGTCTTATCGATGGGTACTTTTCTTTGTCTCTACCCCCTTATCTCTGGGACAGAATTTCTCTGCCATATTGGGGTCATATTCCCTTATTCTCGGGGTTCTACATGACTTTTGGTCCAGGGTGCGACTGTGCCTTTGAGCCTTCATGGTTTTGTGTTTGCTTCTGTGAGATCTCAGGGGTTCAGGAAGGTCTTTGATTCTTCCCACATTGTTGGAACGTCTGTCGTCTTCCAGTGAGGCTTGCCTCCAGTACATTTTGGATTCGTTGGTCCTCTTCCGTGCTTCTTCTTGGTTTTCAATACTGTCTCGTTCTTTTGTCATTATATCTTCTCTCCGTGCTCTGTCTAGGCACTGGTAATATTTTGCAATACTTCTTGTTGGTGCCTTTCCCCCGGGAGGGGGAAAGGGGAGCCCCGACCCCTCACGCCGGCTACCCACACCTTCAGTTCTTCTGCTGATGTGCATGGCATTGGTCGCTGTGGCTCTGGCTCCTGATTCTGTCCTCTGCTTTGTGCCTTGTGGGTGTAGGGTTAGTCTTCTCTGGTGGTGCACGAGCCAGGAGTAATCTCCCAAGTATTTAGGCTGCATGTGCCTAGGGTCACCTTCCCTAGGTGCTCTGTAAGTACTGCCCATGAGGCTTGGGGTTATCTTCCACAAGTCACCTTGGGGGTCTACTTCTGTTGGTCTTTTGCTGCTCGGTAATTGACCGCCCTGAGTGTGCTGGTTGGGATCGTCATCTTTTGCTGAATCCTGTTGCCTCGTATCTTGTGGTGCTGGCGGAGCCGCTGCGTCTTGCTTTCGGCATTCTTGTTACTTTTGCGCTGTTTTCGCAAGCTGTTTCGGGCGTTTTTCACCTTCAGCCTGTTCCTGCACCGCCTGAACCATCCTGGTCTTTGGACAGCGTACTCTCTTCTTTCTCTTCCCCTTGATTGGTAGTAGCCAACGCGATTCTGGTTGTTCTATTCGCCTCTTTTCCTCCCGGCATTGGCCTCTGGGGGTCGGGTAGGGGTGCTTTGTTCTCTCCTCCAGCACAGGGGTTTCTGCTCTTTTGGTTCGGGGGTTCGTTATGTTCTTTTGCAGCTGTCGCGTTCTTGCCTGGCGACAATTGTGACATCTACTTTCCGGAGGAGTCCTGGGTTGTTGCTGCATAGTTGGTTCGGCCGGAGGTGCATCGTGTGTTGTGTCCGTTTGCTGCTGTCCGCCTTTGCCTGAACACCTCGGCCTCTGTTTTTGCGTTTGTGCTTTCAGTTACCCGGGTTCCCTTCTTCCCTGTTCTGGGATTGGGTCTCCTGGGTCATCAGCGGGGTCTTTGAAGGTTGCCCGTTGTCTTGTTTCCTGCTTAGGGCGTGTGTCGACAGTCTCCTGGGTGCGTCTCTCTTTTTCCTAATCTTTGGGTATCTAGCCCTGGGGAGCCAAAGAGGCTTCACCCAGAAAACCAGCATTGAATGTAATGAAATGCTGAGTTTCTCTGCTCTTGCATAGAATTCCTCTGCTCTTGCAATCACTAGGTTCGTCCTCCGGGTGCCTTAAGTCAGTTGCTGTGTCTCCGACTTTTTTCTGGGGGAAGCCCCTACGGCTCCCCGGTGCTTACCAGGCTGATATGCTAATGTCAGACTTTGGCATCAGTCATGTGTATGGAGTTCTTATGGGTCTACCAGGGATCACGAGCCAGAACCTGGCCCCCTCAGAGAGGCAAGGGGAGCAATGGCCTATAGAAACCCCCGTGCGGTTGGAAGCATTCTATGTCTGCCATCGACCGGGTTTGGCACCCAGAAAGGTATTCGTTCCAAAACAAACCCCTATTCTGGTGAAATTGCAACCAAAAGCTGAACGAGTAGATAGAACTCCCCAAACAAAAACGAGCAAGCTAGTATGACGTCATTTGTCGTCGCGCCGCTGTCTGCGCAGCCCCCCTCCCTCCCTGGGAGGGGGAAGGGGGAGCCCCAGACCTCCAGACCTACCGCGCCGGCGATCCACACCTCAGTTCTTCGGCTGATGCTATAGGCACCGGTTGTGTGCTCCGGCTCCAATAGTTGTTTCAGCACTGTACCTAGGGTGTGGTGTCTATCTTCTAGGTGGTGCGCGAGCCGATAGTGAGTCTCCAGTACTCGGGCTGCATGCGCCTAGGGTTCCCTTCCCTAGGTGCCCTGTAAGTACTGCCCTTGGGGCTTGGGGTTACCTTCCACAAGTTCCTTGGGTCCTGCTTCTGCTTGGCCGTTTGCTGCTCGGTTTTCGGCCGCCCCTTGTGTGATAGGGGGTTCTGTCTCCCTTGTTTGCCTTAGGGTAAAGGGCAGTTTTGCACTGGTGGGGCGCAGGGTACTGTGCAGCTTGTCTTCACCAATCATAGCGGCCGGCTCTGTTCCGCCTGGGTACGCTGTCCTCTTGCGGGGTTTTCTTTTTCTTTTTGTTTGTCTACCTGGTGGGGGCTCTGCCTTTGATTCTTTTCCCCTTTGTGTCGAGTTCTCTTCCTTCTTCCGGTGGTTCCCCCTGCTAGGTCCCCGTGAGTGTACCCCGGGGGGTTCAGCTTTTAGAATGCTTTTTCGTAGCCATGGGCGCCGGTTAGCAGTACCCTGCCTGGGATTACCTGAGTGCGAGTCCTCTTACAGTAAACGCTCAGGACCCTGGGAATCCCCTAGGGGGAGGGTGGGCCCGATAGGTGTGGCCCTGGTGTCCCCCCCATCGCTTTGTGCGGGTTCGAGGGTTGCTCTGTCCCCTTGTCTCAGGGTGACTTTCACGGTTTTGCCTCCGTCTGCAGCCTGTGGGGTTGGTGACACCTTTGGCCCGGGGTCCTACAAGTTTTGTTGCTTGTTTGTGACTCGGTTACCCAGTGTTATGCTGACTATGTGGGTGCAGGCTGCACGGGCGTTGCACTTTGGGTTTCAGTGGCAATGCATTAGTTGTTTGCTCCCAGGAATCCCTGAGGCTGCCCCGTTTTCGTTGGTGGTCTTGTCGGGTTCCTCCCCCCCTTTCCTCCCTACATTCGAGGTCGGGGCGGGGCTTCCAGGGTTTTGAAACTCGGTTGGTCTCAGGGACTTCCCCTTCCGGGGTAGCGACTGGGGTATTCGAGTCTGTTTCCTCCAGCTGTGTTGTAAAAGTCTGCCAGTGGGCTCCTTTCCTTAGTGTTTTTCACGGCTGCCCCGGTTTTCTTGAGGCTGGGGCAGCTCGGCCCCGGGGCCTGCCGGGTGGGTTCCCGGGGCTGGGATGGGGCTGACCGGGGGGGGGGCCTTGGGCCCCGTTGGTCTCCGCCAGGGTTTATCTACCCCTCTGGGCGGGGCTTGCGGTTTTGTGGAGTGGGGTTTTTTCTTCCCCTCCTCTTCACACGAGTATTGGGCGTCGGCCCCTCCCCGGACTCGGTTACTTGTCCCTTATGCCCGTTGCTTCTGTCCTGTCGGTGGGTGCTTTTCTACGTTCTTCGCCCCCTTTTTCCCGGGACGGGGCTTCTCTGTCATGTCACTCACTTCTTGGGGTTCTGCATGACTTTTGGTCTCGGGTACAACGGGGTTTTTCTGTGCCTTCGTCTTTTGTGTTTGCTTCTGTGTGATCTCGAAGGTTCGGGACGGTTTTGCTCATACCCCCCTTTTTACTGGTACATCTGTCGTCGTTCGGTGGGGCTTCCCTCGGGTCCTATTCCGGGCTGCTTCTGGGTTTTTGGCCTTCTCGTTCATTTGTTCTTCTCTTTTCTCTCCGCACTGTGTCTCGGCGCTGCTCGTTTTCTTTCTGTTCTGCTCCGGCGTGCCGGTATTGGCTACTTGTAGCCGGTTGGGCTACTTGTCGCCGGTTGGGCTACTTGTAGCCGGTTGGGCTACTTGTCGCCGGTTGGGCTACTTGTCGCCGTTGGGCTACTTGTCGCAATGTTGGGCTACTGGTGGCCCGCTTGGGTTCCGTTTCGGTTCATTGTTTTCCTTACATAGGCCGGCTACGTTGGTTTGTTTCCATGAGTTGGCCTGTTTCTTCAACGGTTATCTCGGGGGCTTCACCTCTCGCTCTTGTCATTCTCCAGTTCGTGCCCCATTGCTCTTGGGGATGTTCTGGAATGCGACTGTGGGAAAGTCACGAGGTTTTTCCCTGCATTTTTGGGTGGGGGGGAGCCTCCTTCGCCGCTCTCCTCCTCTTCTCCGGCATGAGCCCCCTGGCCGCCTCCAAGGGCTACGTTCTCATAGGCTTGCATCATGGCCCTTCAGCGCCTATGTTCTGCAGGTGAGTTGGTGCGGTCTGGCATCTTCGTCCTGACGCTGTTTTTGTTTTGGGAGTAGGAATGGGTGTACATACGTATTTGAGAACGTAGAAAAAAAGAGGTACCTGCTGCAGGGCTATTGGAACATATGTGGCGGCTTTCGTTCTCAGCACCCGTGTCCTTCCTCGCATCACAGGTGACTGGAGGAGGCCTCTTGGCCGATACGAGGAGGCTCCTGCCTGTACTCATCGTGCCCCACTCCTATGCTTGTCTCACCATGCTTGAGTTCGTGGCCCCGTCTCCACCTTGTTCCACGGTGCATCGGTGGAGGTGCCTATTCGGTGGTACGTTTTCCTGTGTCGAGGGTGTTCTGTGCTCTCCTAATTGTGCTTGCAGGGTTGGGCTCTGGCTCTTTGGTTCCGCCTCTCACCTGTTGTTCGCCTGACGTACGGATTCTGTGCCTCCTGAGCTCTCTTGTATCTACACTGTCTATCCCAAGTTCTTTCCCAAGAGGAAGACAAGAGGAACTCCAGCACATTTCAACAGATTCAAAAGGTGACACCCCTAGGGTCAACACTTGCATCAGAGGAGCTCCAGCATATTTCAACAATCCTAAGTATTGTAGTACAGGTTGAGAATAGTGAGTGGTGTCCCAGAGATCATAAAGGTATAGTGCTTTTGAAAAATAGATGAGATAATAGGAATGTGCTAAGGGAAGTGAAAAATTGGGTGAGAAAAAGTTGCCCCTATAGTGTTTACAGTGCAGAGAAGAACATTCAAGATGGCCACTGACAAGAGGAAATACAAAACAGAGCTTGATTTTGTGGGATTCAATGAAGAAAGCATTGATATTAGCAGTCTACACAACAAGTTGGTAAAATTAGATACTATAGTGAACTCTCATGTAGAAATAATTAGTAAATTGAAAGAAAGTAATGATCATTTGAATAGCAAAGTTTTAGGTCTTGAGGGTTTAGTGAAAGACTTGCGCAAGGAAAAGAGTCAATTGGAAACAAATTGCAAAGCCATGGAAGAAGAAAATATACTCTTAAAAATAGCTTTGGAAGAAGTTAGAGCAAATTTAAACATAAATGATTACAATAGGCTAGGCAAGGAAATTCAAGAGGAGAAACAGCTTTTGTCAGCACAGATGGAGGAAGTTACACAGGGAATAGAACAGTGCAAGAAAGATATGCAACTCACTTATGCACAAGTGGCCAAGGAGAAGGAAAAAATGGAAGCAGCAGTAAAGGAAGCCCAAAACTGCAGCAACCAAGATAAAACAAACATTAGGCTGGAAGTGAGAAAGGAATTGGCATCTAACCCGAGGTTGGTGCAAAACACAGTTGATCGGAGTAAGTCCCTGATAATTTTGGCTGCAAAGAAAAGGAGATAACATCTAGGTCAGAAAGAGCTGTAGAAGAAGCAAAAGTAGTAGATAAAATTGTTGGCCTCGTGGAAGGTCTTACAACCATAGAGAATGTGTGTGACTACAGGAGAATAGGCAGATATGTAAAAGGGAAAGATCGACCTTTGAGGATCACCCTAAACGGTGCCAAGCAGATGGAAGAAGTACTAAGGAATGCTAGAAAGTTACAAAGTGATGAGGATGGGAAAATGTGGTCATTAAGACGAGATCTTTCAAGAGAAGACAGAGAGAAGCTGAAACTGAACCTCGCTGAGGCAAAACGTTTAAATGAGAGCAGGAATGAAGAAGAAATCAATCTTTTTTCTACAAAGTGTTAGGGGTAGGCAGACCAGTAAAGTGGTACATAAAGGCAAACCAACAAAATCAATAGAGAGAGGGGGAGTGAAGAATAAGGAGAGGGGGAACAAGTTCCTGAAGATTGCATACACCAACATAGATGGAGTAAGATCGAAGATATTGGAGTTAAGTGATGTAATACAGATGCAGACACCAGACATTGTTGCACTCACGGAGACAAAACTTGAAGATGATATTTTAAATGAGGTCATATTCCCAAGGGGCTACTCAATTTGGAGAAGGGACAGAAAAATTAGGAAAGGCGGTGGCGTTGCTGTGCTGGTGAAAGAACACATAAAGGTGAAGGAAATAATGACTGCCAATCCACAAGAGGTTGACATAATAGCACTAGAGATCTGCCATGAAGATGATAAACTAATGGTCATAAATGCATATAGTCCACCACCAAGCAGCACATGGTCAAAGGAGGAGCTAGATAGTAAACGAGAAGGTCTTATAACAATAATGAGAGAGATTATAGCGAGAGCGGATAACGATAGGTCACGACTGTTGATAGTTGGTGACTTCAACTTGAAATCCATAGACTGGGAAGCATATGAAGCTAAAACAGAAGATTTTTGGACCTGTAAATTTGTAGACCTCATCCTGGAAACATTCTTGTATCAACATGTTAAACAAGCTACGAGGATGAGGGAAGGGACGTTCCCTCCATGCTAGATTTGATATTTACCAGGAAGGAGGAAGAAGTATTTGACATTCAGTACCTTCCTCCCTTGGGTAAAAGTGACCATGTCTTTTTGGGAATAAAGTATGCAATGCGTTATAATTGGAGATAAAGATAAGGATGGAAAGGAAGGAGGATGAGGCAGTTGAAAAACCTGACTTCAAGAGAGGACATTATGGCAACTTAGAAATTTTTTTAGTGAGTATAATTGGACAGACTTGTTGCTAGGCAAGGAAGTGAATGAGATGTATGTCAAGTTTTGTGAAATATATGATAAAGGCACAAACAAATTTATACCAAAACAGAGATGCAGAACTAGGAAACAGGATTGGTTCAATAGGAATTGCGAGAGGGCCAGAGACCAAAAGACACAAAAATGGAATCAATACAGGAAGAGGCCAAACCCCCAAACATACAAACGATACAAAGATGCAAGAAACAACTACACAGCAGTGAGGAGAGAGGCAGAAAGAAATTTTGAAAAAGGGATTGCAGACAAATGTAAAACAGAACCAGGTCTATTCTATAAATTCATAAACAACAAATTGCAGGTAAAGGATAATATTCAGAGGTTGATAATGGGAAATAGATTCACGGAAAATGAAAAGGAAATGTGTGAAACACTAAACGAAAAGTTCCAAAGTGTGTTTGTACAAAATGAAATCTTTAGGGAACCAGACACAATAAGAATTCCAGAGAACAACATAGAGCACATAGAGGTGACTAGAGACGAAGTGGAAAAAATGCTCAAGGAGCTAAGTAAGAACAAGGCAGTTGGTCCAGATGGAGTTTCACCATGGGTTCTGAGAGAGTGTGCACCTGAGCTCAGCATTCCACTTCAGCTGATTTTTCAGGCATCCCTGTTTACAGGAGTTGTAGCTGATGTGTGGAAAAAGGCTAACATAGTTCCAATCTACAAAAGTGGAAGCAGGGAAGACCCCCTTAATTATAGACCTGTATCATTGACAAGTGTAATAGTCAAAATATTGGAAAAAAATAATAAAACTAAATGGGTAGAACACCTGGAGAGAAATGATATAATATCAGACCGACAGTATGGTTTTCGATCTGGAAGATCCTGTGTAACGAACTTACTCAGTTTTATGATCGAGCAACAGAGATTTTACAGGAAAGAGATGGTTGGGTTGACTGCATCTATCTGGACCTAAAAAAGGCTTTCGACAGAGTTCCCCATAAGAGGTTGTTCTGGAAACTGGAACATATTGGAGGGGTGACGGGTAAGCTACTAACATGGATGAAAAATTCCTAACTGACAGAAATGAGGGCCGTAATCAGAGGCAAGGTATCGGATTGGAGGAATGTCACGAGTGGAGTACCACAGGTTCAGTTCTTGCACACGGTAATGTTCATTGTCTACATAAACGATCTACCAGAGGGATTACAGAATTACATGAACATGTTTGCTGATGATGCTAAGATAATAGGGAAGATAAGAAACCTAGATGATTGTCATGCCCTTCAAGAAGACCTGGACAAAATAAGTATTTGGAGCAACACTTGGCAAATGGAATTTAATGTGAATAAATGCCATGTTATGGAATGTGGAATTGGTGAACATAGACCCACACAACCTATAAATTATGTGAGAAATCTTTAAAGAATTCTGATAAAGAAAGGGATCTAGGGGTGGTTTTAGATAGAAAACTGTCACCTGAGGACCACATCAAGAACATTGTGCGAGGAGCCTATGCTACACTTTCTAACCTAAGAATTGCTTTTAAATACATGGATGGAGAAATACTAAAGAAATTGTTCACGACTTTTATTAGACCAAAGCTGGAATATGCAGCGGTTGTATGGTGCCCTTATCTTAAGAAGCACATCAACAAACTGGAAAAGGTGCAACGACATGCCACTAAGTGGCTCCCAGAAATGAAGGACAAGAGCTATGAGGAGAGGTTAGAGGCATTAAATATGCAAAAACTAGAAGATAGAAGAAAAAGAGGCGATATGATCACTACGTACAAAATAGTAACAGGAATTGATAAAATCGACAGGGAAGATTTCCTGAGACCTGGAACTTCAAGAACAAGAGGTCATAGATTTAAACTAGCTAAACACAGATGCCGAAGAAACGTAAGAAAATTCACCTTCGCAAATAGAGTGGTAGACGGTTGGAACAAGTTAAGTGAGAAGGTGGTGGAGGCCAAACCGTCAGTAGTTTCAAAGCGTTATATGACAAAGAGTG
>WNGS01000704.1:55727-73160 GCA_020271785.1 Procambarus virginalis | reverse complement strand
TTGGCGGTCCTTTCTTACCTGTCCCTTCTTAGATGGCTACTCTTGTTAGTATCGGCTTGGTTTTCTGGTGGGGGTTGGGGGCCATCGTCTTGCCACATACTGTCGCCTCTTTTCGTGCGGCGCTGGCGGAACCGCTTTGGCTTGCTTTCTGTCTTGGTGTTCCTTCTGCACCGTTAGCAAGCTGTCTCGTGCGTCGTTTCGCCTCTGGCCTGTTCGTGCGCCGCTTGCACCGTCCTGGTCTCTGTTCAGCGTGCTCTGTCTTCTCGGTTGGTAGTGCCCCTTCGGTTCTGGTTTGTTTTTTCGTCGGCTCTTTTTCCTTTTGGCATTTGCCTCTGGGGGTCGGTTCGCTGAGTTTTCTTGCTCCTTCGGTTTTAGCGTTTTGGTTGTTCAGTGGCAGCAGTCTCCATCTTTTCTGGGGCGGGGTGGGGCTGCTGCGTTCTGGAGGGGTCCATGGTTTGTTGATGCTTGGTTGGTCGGGCCGGGGGTGTGTCGTGTTTTGTGTTCAGTGGCGGCCCTCCGCTGTTGTTTGCGTGCCACGGCGTCTGTGTCCGGGGCGCGTCTTGCGTTGATCCGGTTGTGTTCTTCCCGGTTCGCGGGTGTTGGTGTCCCAGGTTGTCAGCCGTGTTCTTGCGGCTAAGCTGCCTGTGTTCTTCCCTCATGCCCGTGGCGTTCGTGGCTTCGCTGCTCTCGCTGCCGTCTGAGCGGCAGCGAGAGCACAGCGAATGTCCTTGCGGTCATTCGGGCATGGATCTTTGGTGTTCATACGGGGGCCTTGCTGCTCGTTGTTCTCGTATTGTTCCCGGGACTTTTCGGTGCTGTGGCGCCTTGGGTTGGCGTTTGCTGCCGGTTGTCTCGCTTCCGTGGGGGGGTGCGTGGTGTCCGCCTCCCGGTTCCATCCTTTTGACCTTCCTCTGTGGGTAGTTAGCTCCGGGGGCCGACGGGAGTCCCCCCCAGAAAACCAGCGTTGAATGTAATGAAACGGCATTTTCTGGGTGAGACCCGGAGGCTCCCCGGCAACCCTCCCTCCCTCCCTCCGGTCGGCGGTTTTCACGTGTTTTGACATCCAGCCTCAGAACTGATGGGTGGATAGCCAGCGTGGGAGGTCTGGGGCTCCCCCTTCCCCTCCTGAGGAGGGGGGAGCTGCGCAGACAGCGACGCGGTGACGTGTGATGTCATACTAGTTTGCTTGTTTTCTGTTGGGGAGTTCTATCCACTAGTTCGGCTTTAGGTAGCAATTTTAACCAGAATAGGGGTTTGTTTTGGAATGCTTACCTTTCTGGATGCTTGACCCGGTCGATGGCAGACATAGAATGCTTCCAACCACACGGGGGTTTCTATAGGCCATTGCTCCCCTTGCCTCTCTGAGGGGGCCAGGTTCTGGCCGTGGTCCCCGGTAGGCCCTAGAACTCCATACACATGACTGATGCCAAAGTCTGACATTAGCATATCAGCCTGGTAAAGCTCCAGGGAGCTTCCGGGACTCACCCAGAAAATGGCGTTTCATTACATTCAACGCTGGTTTTTTTGCTGTAATATTATTCAAAGTATGTAATTTGTGGAATTTATATACAGTGCACACTTACTCTAAGAAACCCTGCTCTATTAAATTACTGGATGATCCGGATGATCCGAACAAATTTAATTCAAAACTAAATGTTCAGTGGAACTTACAAATGTTCGATTAGGTGATACAAATGTTCGATTGTCAGGGGAAGCAGGTGGAGTTCATGGTGGGAATTGTCAGGAGGCATGTGATGTCAGTGGTGGAAGTTGTCAAGGAAGGCAGGAAGTGATAGTGGTGTCATGGGAGGCAGGTGGTGTCAGTGGAGGAAGTTGTCAGGAGGCAGGTGGTGTCAGTTGTGGAAGTTGTCAAGGAAGGCAGGAAGTGATAGTGGTGTCATGGGAGGCAGGTGGTGTCAGTGGAGGAAGTTGTCAAGGAAGGCAGGAAGTGATAGTGGTGTCATGGGAGGCAGGTGGTGTCAGTTGTGGAAGTTGTCAAGGAAGGCAGGAAGTGATAGTGGTGTCATGGGAGGCAGGTGGTGTCAGTGGAGGAAGTTGTCAGGAGGCATGTGGTGTCAGTGGAGGAAGTTGTCAGGAGGCATGTGGTGTCAGTGGAGGAAGTTGTCAGGAGGCATGTGGTGTCAGTGGAGGAAGTTGTCAGGAGGCAGGTGGTGTCAGTGGAGGAAGTTGTCAGGGAAGGCAGGGTAGGTAGTGTTAATGGTGTTATGGGAGGCAGGTGGGGTCAGTGGTGGAAGTTGGCAGGGTAGGTAGTGTTAATGGTGTCAGGGAAGGCAGGTGGTGTCAATGGTGGAAGTTGGCAGGAGAGGTGAAAGTGGTGAAAGTTGTTGTCAGGGTAGGCAGGTGGTGTCAGTAGTGAATGTCACTAAAGGCAGGAAGTGTCAGGGGAGGCAGGTGGTATCAGTGGTGTCAGACAAGTCTGGTAGTAGGGAATGGTGTCAGACAAGTCTGGTGGTAGGGGGATGGTGTCAGAAGTCTGGTGGTGTTAATGGTGGGGAATGGTGTCAAAAGACTGGTGGTGTCAGTAGTGGGGGATATTGTCAGAGGTCTGGTGGTGTCAGAGAAGTGTGGTGGTGAAGGGGGATGGTGTCAGAGAAGCCTGGTGGTGTAAGTGGGGGGAGGGGTTACTGGAAGTGAGGCTAAGACGTGTTGGCTCATACACTCTCACTAGCAGTGAGTAGATGTCACAAGTCAATTTAGTTATGTCAATTATCGCATTATCAACACTGAAAATAGCATTTCTGGGGGGAGTCCCTTCGACTGCCCGGAGCTATCCAGGCTGATATGTATATTATTAGACTTCGGCATCAGTCAGGGTGAATGGAGATCTAGGCCTACCGGACCCACGAGCCAGAACCTGACCCCCTCAGAGAGGCATGAGGAGCAGTGGCCTATAGAAATGCACATGTGTAATTACCTAAGTGTAATTACCTAAGTGTAGTTACAGGATGAGAGCTAAGCTCGTGGTGTCCCGTCTGCCCAGCACTCTTTGTCATATAATGCTTTGAAATTACTGACGGTTTTGGCCTCCACAACCTCACTTAACTTGTTCCAACCGTCTACCACTCTGTTTACAAAAGTGAATTTTAGTGTTTTTCTCCGGCAGCTTTGTTTCGTTAGTTTAAATCTATAACCTCTTGTTCTTGAAGTTCCGGGTCTCAGGAATTCTTCCCTATCAATTTTATTGATTCCTGTTACAATTTTGAACGTAGTGATCATATTGCCTCTTTTTCTTCTATCTTCTAGTTTTTGCATATTTAATGCCTCTAACCTCTCCTCGTAGCTCTTGTCCTTCAGTTCTGGGAGCCACTTAGTGGCATGTCATTGCACCTTTTCCAGTTTGTTGATGTGCTTTTTAAGATATGGGCACCACACAACCGCTGCATATTCCAGCTTTGGTCTAATAAAGTCGTGAACAATTTTTTTTAGTATTTCTCCATCCATGTATTTAAAAGCAANAGCCCTCCCCTCTCTGAGTGAGGAGGGGGGTCCCGGGACCTCACCACGCCGTCTGCCTTCAGTTCGTAAGCTAGTGTCAACCCGACAGACGCTTCTCTGGCTCAATTCCTGGGCGGTGTTTTGCCTTGTGTGGCGTTCTCTGCAGTCTCGTTGTGGTGTGTGGTGGCCAGGAGTACCTCATCAGTGCCGGGGCTGCATGCGCTTAGGGGCTTCCTTCCCTAAGCGCCCTGTGAGTACTGCCCCTGCGTGTCAGGATTATCTTCCCTGGGGCATTCGGGAACTGCTCTCGTAGGGGTTCTTGCTGATCAGCTTTTGCCTCGCCCTTGGGGTCAGCTGGAACTTGGGGCCCTTGTTTGGCCTTGGGTAGGGAGTGGTGTTGTGCTGGTTAGGGCATCAAGGTGTTGTGCGTCCTGCCACCTAAGCAGTGACCGGTTCCTGTTGCCTCTGGGGACGGTGTACTTTTGCAGGTTTTTTTTTTGTTTTGTTTTGTTTGCCTGGTGGGGATTCTGCCTTGTGGGCCTATAGTTCCCCTGATACTGTTTTGGTGGCCCTCTGCGGGCCCCCATGCTTGTACACGTCACAGGGGTTTCAGTGTTATCATCTACCCCTTGTTTGTTTGGGTTTTTTAACCGGTTAGCACACTTTGCCCGGCTTCCCGTAATTGTTACCCTACGGGCCCTGGAAACCCCTGTCGGGGCTTGGGCCCGACAGGGTTTCAACAAGGCAGGACACAAGGCAGGACTCCAACCTGCCTTGTGCGGGTTTGAAGGTTGCTGTGTGCTCTTGTCTCAGGGTGACAGTCACCTGCTTTGCCTCCATCATGTTGCCTGTTGGGACAACGACATCTTTGACCCAGAATCTTGCGAGTCGTGTTCTCTGCTTGTGCTCCAGTTTTACTCTTAAGGATGTTCCTGTTAGGGTACAGGTAGCATCTGCATTGCATGTTAGGTTAGGTTACTGCAACGTGCTAGGTTGGTTTCCCACCCGACTGCCCCGAGGCTGCCCTGTTTTGGTTTTAGGGACCCTGACCTGGGGGCATTAGTCGCTTTGACTTTGGCTCCTTCCACGCTCCCTGGTCCTTCCCCTGTGGTTCATCCTGCACCTTCCTCCCTGTGTCCGGTTCCAAAACGTCTGAGGGTTTTGGATTTGGCACAGGGTTTAGTTGGTAATAAGGCTCAGGCGCCTTCGGGGGCTGCCCCATTCGGGTCGGAGACGGAGGCATTTGAGTTGGTTCCTCCTGCCGAGGCTTCTGGGTCCCACCAGCAGACCCCCTTCTTGTCTGCCTTTTCCCTGGACTCTGCCTTTTCTTCAAGGTAGGGGGTGTGGAGGACGGCTCTGCCCCGGGTCCCGACGTGGGGATCTTGGGGCTGGGGAGAAGTCGACCGGGGGCTTTGGGCCCCCCTTTAGACCCCGCTTGGGTGCTTTTGCCTTCCTTGTGGGGCTTATTGTTGCAGGGGAAGGGGTTTTCTTACACCCCCCCCCCTTCCCAGTATGAGTATGATTTGGGTTCGGCTCCTCCCTGGGTTCGGTTCCAGGCTTCTTTGGGTACTTCAACTCCGTCTTTCCAGAGGTTTTCTACTTCCCGTATCTCTGCGAAGGAGGCTCGGGAGGCTCTTGCTGCATACCTCTTGCGAGACCCGGTTTATGCCTCTGTGATGGATCCGTCCTCATTTGAGTTCGGTTCTTCTACCCCGTTTTAGGTCTGTTTGGAGGTTCCGGAGTCTTCCTGGCTGGCAGACTGCCCTTTCTTTTCATTGGGGCTTGGCGTGGGTTCTGTCGGACCCGCACACTTGATTGCCGTGAAACTTCTACATTTCTGAAGGTTTACCTGGGGGTGAGTTTGAGCACCTTAATGCGTGCTTGTTCGCCCCCGTGCTTTCTCGGGATATTGGCATTTTCCAGCTTCATGTGCAGGTCCCTCTTCTTTCGGCATCATTGGTTGCGGAGGATTTGCGCACTCGTGGGCATTTGGCTTCAGTCTTTTTCCGTCTTGAGCTGTCTTCTGCCTGACTTGAGGAGGATGTGAAAGCATTGAGTGAAGGGCCTTCGTCTGGGGCGCTGACTTCGGCAGCTAGGGCGTCGGCTGCACTGTCGAAGCTCTTTGCACCCATCCTGAAGGAAGCAGTGTCTCTGTTTTTTGCTTCTCGCCTCGCGTGCCATCAGGCTGTGCTCGCCTCTCTTTGGAATCCGCTTGGGCCTCTGGCTCTTAGGTTCTCATCTCCATTTTGTCCGTTGCTGTTTGCAGAGGCTGTGGTCTCGCAGTTTCTGCAAGCGGCTTCGTCTAGTTGTCGTACTATGTCGGACTTGTTGGTTCTCCGGGGCGGTCGTTCTCAGCAGTCTTGGAGGGGTCGTGCCAGAGTTCCAGGTTCCGCTGGTCGAGGTGGACCATTGGTGCCAGTTTCTGAGCCGACGTTACCTTCAGTGCCGGCGTCGTCTGGTCGGCCAGGTGTTCACCCTGTTCGACGTTTGGGTTCTCATAAGGGGCGTTGGCCATTTTGCAGTTTGCCCCGTTGACGGGGTGATAGGGGGGAGGCTCGCTTTGTTTGCCCAGGCTTGGTCCCACGATTTGTGGGCCTTTTCGGTTGTGTCATCCGGCCTGAGGTGGCGTTGGGCGGCCTGTCCTCCTTTGGGGGGTTCGGGGCTAACAGGGCAGGTTTCTTCTCCTGTGCTTCGTCAAGTCATCTTGGAGTGGATGCGCTTGGGCGTGGTCGAAACAATGCCGTCCCTCAGGTGGGTTTCCCGCCTGTTTCCAGTACCGAAACGGGACTGTGCGGATCTGAGGTTTATTCTGGACTTGTCCCGTCTGAACCCCTGGATTCCTTGCCACTCCTTTTGGATGACTACTGTCTCATGTACGGCTTCTGTTGGAGCCAGGTTCCTGGATGGGAGTCCCTGGACCTCAAGGATGCTTATTGGCACATTCCTATTCATCTGGGATTCAGGGACTGGTTAGGTTTCATGGTGGGGGCGGCACGCTTACCGCTTTCGCTACCTACCTTTTGGCTTGAATCTGGCACCTTGCATTTTCACGCATCTGACCCGGGTTGTGGTGACCCGTCTGCATCTTCTAGCGATTCGGGTTTTGGCCTACCTCGATGACGGGCTGGTGTGGGCTCGCAGTCGGTCAGCTTGTCTGCTTGCCAGGGATATGGTTCTTTCCCGGCTCGCCAGGTTCGGGTTCCTGGTGAACTGGAGAAAGTCCCATCTGGTTCCATCCCAGGTTCGTACCTCGCTGGGTCTTATTTGAGATTCTCGGAACGCTTCCTTGTCCTTCCCTCCTTCCAGAGGCGTTGCTGCGGCTGTGGTCCCGCCATCGGCTGTTTCTGAGAGGGGTCCTGGGTCATTCGCGGTTGCTCGAGCGGTTGTGCGGGAGTCTGAACTTCGCCGTGCTCGTCTACCCACCTGGTCGGGTTGGGTTTCGGCGTCTGTTTTGGTTCCTTTGGGGACGCCCCTTCCGCCTCTCTCGCGATCTTTGGGTTTGTCCTCCGTGGGCCTTGTGTCGGTTGCTGCGTCACCGGCTTCCTCTTCGGGGTTTTTAGGGTTCGGTGTCTTGGCACCTTCCCGAGCCTTCGCTCAATGTGTTCACGGACACGTCGTCTCTCGGCTGGGGCTTTGTGACCAGTGTTCATCAGGCCGGCCAGGGACGGTGGGGTCTGTCCTTCCATCGGGCTCTCGGCACGGTTTGAGAGTTCTCGGCAGTCTGGTTTGCGCTCCGGAGGATTCGAGTCACTCGGGGATTGACCATCCGGCTCCATTCGGACTGTTTTCTGGTGGTTCATTGCCTGAACCGCGGGGTTCTCTTCGGTCCTTGTCTCTTTGGGGTTGGTCCCTTCAAGTGGTTCGTCTGTTGGATTCTCAGGGTTTGGCTCTCCGTGTGGTTCATATCCGGGGAGTGTCCAACGTACTGGCAGACAGCCTGTCCCGCTTCATTCCCCTGTCCACGGAATGGACGGTTGACGACAACTCGTTTCGTTGAATCTGCCAGACGTATGGACTCCCAGACGTGGACCTGTTCGCGTTGGCGTGGTCTCGGCATCTTCCAGTCTATGTGACGTTCTTCCCTGACTGTGAGGCGTTTGCGTTGGATGCCTTTCGGCAGAACTGGTCGAGGTGGGGTTACCAGTATCCACTCAATTTAGCGGCCTCTTTTATACCGATCTGCCAATAATAACGACCGATTTAGGGGACGGTATCTGGTGCTTCATATACCGGTTTGGCAGTTGATATTATTGATGGTCGGTATTGGGTTAGTTTTGGCATCGGCGGTCCCTCACATGGTGCCCAAGCCACTGACCTCGATCGTCCAGAGTCGTATGTTATATCTTAACTTTCCTTTAAAATGATTCAGTTTAATGAAGAAAATTCTAAATTATTATTAATAAAATATTTTGAAACAATTGTTATTAAGCAAAATGCTTTGTTTTCTTATTAAATACCTTTTAGAGTAATGGCACTAGGTATTTTTTTTCCCTCGTACCTAGAATGTACTGTGCCGGGCCATGTGTTCGCATGTGTTTACTGTGAACTCGCGCGACTGAGAGCAATGTCTCAGAATATTAGCCAGAGAAAATCAGATTTAGACAAAAATAGATAAATTCGTGATTTCAACGGCTCGTGAAAAGTCTTCATCTATAAGCCATGCTGCACCCGCTGGGAATTCAACAAGTCATGCAGCATCCACTGGCAACGAGTGCCCTACAAGCCATGCTGCACGCGCCGATGTTGAATTCCCATCAATAAGTTGTGCAGCCTTCGCCGGCAGCGAATGCTCTACAAGCCATTCTGCACCCTCCGATGTTGAATTCCCATCGACAAGTCGTGGAGCATTTGCCTGCAACGAATGTTCTACAAGCCATGTTGCACTGCCGATGCTGAATTCCCATCAACAAGTCGTGAAGCATCTTCTAACGATATAAAATATGCTTGAAAGGCATATAAATTAGTGTAAAAAGTGTTGACAGAGTACAGTATTGTAAGTGTTAATGATTAATAAAGCCTTGATAAAAAGATACTGTACAGTGTAAATATACAGTAGAAATAATTTTCAATTGTGAATTAGAATTAGAACTCATGTAGTAAGCCTAGCTGTTGTGTGAAGTGAATGTCTGATATTAAGTGTACATACTATATGTACCCTGTATACAGTACTCAACAATATAAAACAAGCACTGCAGAAGATGATGAAATCTTCACAGCTTCGTAATCTTCGGCTTCATTAAAAGTAAATCAATTTACCAATTTTATTATAGTATTACAACATATTAATTGTATTTTTTTCAACAAAAGCTACATATTAGTCTCTGCAAATGTATATTCTATCATTAGCAGAGAAAAGGTAAACTCAAAATATTTCGTCTTGGCTAGCTCTCGGTTAGTGACAAGGCTCGATCGCCATTGTATGGCCTGCTGCCACGGCACGCATAGATGCAATGAAGCACCGAAATTATTGGGATCGTCTCAAAGCTCTCCAAATGTACTCACTAGAAAGAAGACGAGAGAGATATCAAATAATATACACCTGGAAGATACTGGAGGGCCAAGTACCAAATCTACACAGTAAAATAACAACGTACTGGAGTGAACGATATGGAAGAAAATGCAGAATAGAACCAGTGAAGAGCAGAGGTGCCATAGGCACAATCAGAGAACACTGTATAAACATCAGAGGTCCGCGGTTGTTCAACGTCCTCCCAGCAAGCATAAGAAATATTGCCGGAACAACCGTGCATATCTTCAAGAGGAAACTAGATTTGTTCCTCCAAGGAGTGCCGGACCAACCGGGCTGTGGTGGGTATGTGGGCCTGCGGGCCGCTCCAAGCAACAGCCTAGTGGACCAAACTCTCACAAGTCAAGCCTGGCCTCGGGCCGGGCTTGGGGAGTAGAAGAACTCCCAGAACCCCATCAACCAGGTATCAACCAGGTATCACAGCCTGTGTCGTAACATTAAAATACATTACCTGCACTGTACAAGGTAAAACAAAACACAATTCTAAAATTTTATTGAGAAAATATTAACAATCACTGATTGATACATTAAATATTTTGCAATACAAAGGAATGCACCAATTTTTTCCCACCCATCTGGACTTGATCAGAGCGTGTTCACACATCATCCATGCAGCAGCCAACAGCTGGCTTTATCGTTGGCGTGGCACTAAATTGGAATGCAATTACACAAGGAACTTTATTTAATTTTAGTTATACAGTATAAAATATATCTTACCTGACTGTTACTTGAAAAATTACGCGACCTGACTTAACTTCGGAAATGCCGGAGCTCCGGAAATAAAGACTAGGGTACAGCCCCATGTAGGGCGTTAAATCGAGCGGATACCTCTTTCCCCCCCCCCCAGTCCAGCTGTTGCTTCGGGTTCTGGCTCGATTGGAGACCTTCCCAGGGAGAGTAGTCCTTGTGGCCCCTTGGTGGCCAGCCCAGCCTTGGTTTCCGGCGCTATTTGCTCGGTGTCTGAACCTGGGGCGTTTCCTGTGGCTCCGCCTTTTTTCAGCAGTTCGGACCGGTCCGATACGGAGCTGGTTCGAACTTCTCCTCTGCTCTTCGCGTCATGTCTTTTTGACGTGGGTGTATCACCATTTCTATGGTGATCAGGTGGCTTCGTTAATTAATGGTGTCCCACCTGAGAGCTTCGTATCGGCGACATTATGACCATTTTCTTGCTCTTCGTAGGTTGTCTTCTCTTTCAGATCGGGTTGTCTTGTCCTTTCTTTCTTGGCTTTTTCAGGACCTACATTTGATGCCTAATACTGCCGCCTCGTATCGTTCAGCACTGGCGGAGCCTCTCCAGCTAGCGTTCGGGGTGGACATCACATCCACCCCGTTCCGTAAGCTTTCTCGTGCTGTGTTTCACCTCCGGCCTGCTCATGCGCCGCCTGAGCCATCCTGGTCCTTGGACAGGGTGCTCTCCTATCTTTTCTCTCCTCGGTTTGTGGTGGCCCCTTCAGTTCAAGATTGTTTTCCAAGGCTTTGTTTTTGTTGGCATTAGCCTCTGGGGGCGCATAGGGGAGCTTCATAGGGGAGCATAGGGTACCTTGTGGTACCGCCAGCTGTCAGCTGGCGGTACCACATCAGCCGGAACTACAGCAGCTGTGCTTAGCCCCCCAGGGTCATGCACAGCTGGAACACCACCAGCTGTGCCCACAGCTGCTAGACATCGGCTGGGACCACATCCGCCGGAACAACAGCAGCTGTGCTCGGCCCCCAGGGTCATGCTCGGCTTGGAATACCACCAGCTGCGCCAACAGTTGCTGGCTCATCGGCTGAGACCACATCAGCCGGAACAGCAGCAGCTGTGCTCGGCCCCCAGGGGCATGCTCAGCTTGGCACACCACCAGCTGTGCCGTCAGAGTGCAGGATCATCGGCTGGCGCCACATCAGCCGGAACAACAGCAGCTGTACTTGTCCCCCAGGGGCATGCTCAGCATGCTCAGCCTTCGGCTGCTGGATCATCGGCGGGAACCACTTCCGCCGGAACATCGGCAGCCGGGACAGGCGCCGGGTACACGCCGGGCACCTGGGACAATCCTAACTACAACAGGGCGCTGCCCACGCGGGCATGGAGGGGAACACGACAGGACTATATCTTAGGATAATGTAGATGGGCCGGCTGCTCCAGCATAATTCTAATCCGAAAAAAAAATTATTTTTATTAAAAATGCGACGAAATGAATAGCTGGTGACGGCAAATAAAGACGACGAACCAAGCGTCAGTTAGGTTAGGATTGGTTTGGTTAAGTTAGGTTAGGTTAGGTTAGGTTAGGGTAGTTTAGGTTAAGTCAGTCCAACCTAACATTTATTCAGTACCAACGTAATGCCAGGAAGCTCTCCGGCTTCCTCCTGCCCTCCAGCTGTAATTACCTGTAATTACCTAAGTGTAATTACCTAAGTGTAGTTACAGGATGAGAGCTACGCTCGTGGTGTCCCGTCTTCCCAGCACTCTGTCATATAACGCTTTGAAACTACTGACGGTCTTGGCCTCCACCACCTTCTCCCCCAACTTGTTCCAACCGTCTACCACTCTGTTTGCGAAAGTGAATTTTCTTATATTTCTTCGGCATCTGTGTTTAGCCAGTTTATATCTATGACCTCTTGTTCTTGAAGTTCCAGGTCTCAGGAAATCTTTCCTGTCGATTTTATCAATTCCTGTTACTATTTTGTATGTAGTGATCATATCACCTCTTTTTCTTCTGTCTTCTAGTTTTGGCATATTTAATGCTTCTAACCATTCCTCGTAGCTCTTACCCTTCAGTTCTGGGAGCCACTTAGTAGCATGTCTTTGCACCTTTTCCAGTTTGTTGATGTGCTTCTTAAGATATGGGCACCAAACAGCTGCATATTCTAGCTTTGGCCTAACAAAAGTCATGAACAATTTCTTTAGTATATCCCCATCCATGTATTTAAAAGCAATTCTGAAGTTAGAAAGCATAGCATAGGCTCCTTGCACAATGTGTATGTGTGTGTGTGTGTGTGTGCTTACTATCAAATTGGTTTCCAACAAGTGTAATAGGGGAATGTGGTTCGAGAAATAGTAATAGAGAAAGTGAATACTATTGCAAGTCGGAAATAAAGCAGAAATCCCTTATTGTAATACAGGCGAATTAATATATCAGTGTTATAACCCAAGTAACTGGCAACTAAAGGCTTCCAGCCGTGGCCTGGGACAACAACATGTCAACTGTACAGCCTCTGGGAGCCTCACCTTCGACCGTGCGATAAGTACTGACCATACAGTAGAACAAATAAACATACTGTATATATTATTACAAATATACGGTATACATATAATATTATAAATATATAGATATATACAACAAAACAAGGCAAAATGGGAGTAAATAAACAAATTTGTGGCCAATGTAACAACTCCTTAAAGTCAAAGGCAACGGGAATTGAATGTTATATCTGTAAGAATAGATTTCATTCAGCTTGTACAGGAGTGAGTAACACCACAGCACTGAGAACTGGCCACTTATTAACACTTAGATAATTACTTGCTCTGGGTGTGTAAAAATGACCTTCCAGCTTGGAATATCCTTAAAAAACTTCTAGATAACATGACGCATGAACGGAAAACATCGTTCATTGAAAGCCTACCAGCCATCCAGAAAGAGTGGGAAAGGAACAACAACAATTCTAATATGCCAGGGGTGGAGGCTATAGTCAGGGATGAAACTGAGGCTGAAACTCAGGAAATTGTAAACTCTGACTCAGTAGGCCCGGATGTAGATGACAGTAAACTGGAAAGTGTAACTGACAGCTCGATAGGTACAGACACTACGACGGTTCCCGATAGAGAGAGTCAGAACAGAAGGACAGACTTAGGCAAATTTTATGCAAAGGGCATATGCAGACATAGATATGTTGGTAATAAGAAAGGATTAGAATGCAGTTACCAACATCCGAATTTTTTTTAAATATGCTTAGGAAAGGTGAGTGTCAATTTGGATCAATATGTAGGTTTTTCCATCCTGACATGTGCCAAACTTCACTGGAGGACAGAAAATGCTATGACCTCAGCTGCCAATACTTTCACGTGAATGGCACGGAATGCTACATAAAGAGTGGCAAGCAGGATAATGAATTTGGAGGAAACTCGATAAATTTTTTATACCAAACTGAAAGAGAATTCAAAAGGAGGAGCATGGAGAATGTATGGAACTGGATGCCAGATCCACTTGCATTCCAGAAATACAGGTACAATTGCACACCGAAAGGGAACTACAACTACGACAGGCAACTGCCCTACAACAATCAGCACTGGTCAGAACAAACTCAATATGTCCACGCATAATGGGCTTGCCGAAAAAGTCTCCCAGTCAAACTATCACTAATAGAGTAACCTCATTCATCTTTGCCAACATACAAGGACTGAAAACAAGAACAAACAACAAAGTACAGTTCATAAATGGTCTCCTCACGGAGTCAAATGCAGTATTTGGAGCTTTCACAGAAACCCATGCAGGGGAATTCTTAGACAGTGAGATCTGGATTCCAGGATATAACCTATACAGGTGTGATAGGAAAATTAGGTCACATGGAGGAGTGGGTCTGTATATTAGGAAAGACCTTGTATGCTCGGAGCTCCTTAACATTACAAATGAGGTGGTAGAGGAACTGGGATTAAAAATAGAGAAAATAAATTTAGTGATTATTCTAATATACAAACCGCCAGATGCAACGGCTGAGGAATTCACAGAACAGATAAACAAAATAGAGAATAGTCTTGATAATTTGGAGAACCCGATACCTGATATTATCTTCCTAGGTGACTTCAACTTGCCTAATCTCAGGTGGAGAATAGCAAACAATAATATTATACCAGAAAATCTATCAGGACCTAACCAACCACAGATTAGAGAACTACTTAGATTCTGTGACAAATTTTCACTCAATCAGCAGATATCGGAGCCAACGAGAAATGAAAATATTCTAGATCTGGTCTTTACGAACAATGAAGATATTATCAGAGACGTTACGATATCAGATACCACATATTCAGATCACAAGCTCATTGAAGTGCAAACGACCATCAATACTCAGAATAGACCTAAAACGTTGATAAAGCGAGAGGGGCTATTCAGTAAATTCAATTTTAATAATAAAAGGATAGCCTGGGAGATAATAAAAGGGAACTTACAAACATTCCATGGGAAACTGTTCAAGTAATACAAATCTACAGAAGGAATAGAAAAAACTGACTCGNAACAATAAAGTAGCCGTCACAACTGCAAGAAAAATGACAGGTTGGATAACAAGAACTTTTCACACTAGAGATGCTATACCGATGATGACACTTTTCAAAACGCTTGTGCTCTCTAGAGTGGAGTACTGCTGCACAATGACAGCCCCTTTCACTGCTGGTGAAATTGCTGACCTGGAGAGCGTGCAGAGGTCCTTTACTGCTAGAATCCACTCGGTAAAACATCTAAACTATTGGGACCGACTTAAGAGCCTAAATCTGTATTCCCTTGAGCGCAGGCGGGAGAGATACATAATAATTTACACGTGGAAAATATTAGAGGGGCTGGTCCCAAACCTGCACACAAAAATAACATCACATGAGACCAGAAGACATGGCAGGATGTGCAGAATACCCCGTTGAAAAGCAGAGGTGCAACTGGTACTCTGAGAGAGAACTCTATCAACATCAGAGGCCCGAGACTGTTCAACACGCTTCCACTACACATAAGGGGCATAACTGGCAAACCCTCACAGTGTTCAAGAGAGAACTGGATAAGCACCTCCAAAGGATACCTGATCAACCAGGCTGTGACTCATACGTCAGGCTGCGAGCAGCCGCGTCCAACAGCCTGGTTGATCAGTCCAGCAACCAGGAGGCCTGGTCGATGACCGGGCCGCGGGGACGATAAGCCCCAGAAGCACCTCAAGGTATCCTCAAGGTATCCTTCCCTATTCTCGGGTTCGGGTCTCTCAGGTCGTCCACAGGGTTATTTGGTCTAGCCAGCCTGCAGTCTATCCCGTGTTCATGACGCTCATATGTTTGCTGTGCTTGCTGCCGTCTTTGATAACACGTCCCGGCTGACATTATGGCACGGGGTTTGGTGGTCAAACAGAGTCTTGGCTGAACACTACCTCTTGAATGTTCCTGGGCCTAGTCGGGCTGTGTTGCTTTGGGTCGGCAGTTGCAGCTTGTTGTCTCAACTTCGAGTTGAGATGTGGGTACCGACCACCTCCCGGGTAAGTCTCTCTGTTTTTGTCTTTAGTGAAGTAGCTCTGGAGAGCCAAAGGGGGCTCCCTCCAGAAAACCATTTTTGAATGTAATGAAACGTCATTTTCTGGGCGAACCATTTTTTAATGTAATGAAATGCCTTTTTCTGGGCGAGTCCCGTAGGCTCCCTGGCAACCCTCCTCCCTCCGGTTGGCATTTTTTCGCATGTTTTTGACATCCAGCCTCAGAACTGGTGGGTGGATTGCCAGCGTGGGGGGTCTGGGGGCGCCCCCTTCCCCCTAACCGGGGAGGGGGGAACACAAGCCGCCGAGGACTGGTAGAGTCCTCGGCGACCTTGTTGAGCTTTAAGTCATGTGTTGCAGCCAACATTTTCATAATTTGATTGATACCTGCAGTGCTTCCACCTCTCTGGTAAATGCCCTATTTTTGTCCTTGTCTGGGGTAATTAGCTTCAGGGAGCTGACAGGGCTTTTCCCCCAGGAAACCAGCGTTGAATGTAATGAAACGCCAATTTCTGTGCGAGCCCCGGAGGCTCCCTTCATACCCTCCCTTCCCCTGCGTATCTGTTTGTTTTATCATCTTAGAATTGAACTTGGGGTGAGCTGGCTGACTCGGTACCCCTCCCTCCTTCCCCCAAACAAGGGGGAAGTTGGGCACAAAAATGTTGGTGTTTGTTTTCATTGTTTGGGGGAGTTCTTTTGACAATTTTGATGCTGTGAGGCTCTCTCATTTTTAAAAATGCAGTAGTTTGTTTTGGTTTGCCTATCTTTCTGGGTGCTTCTCTGGTTGTGGCAAATATGATTAAGCTTTAATTGTAGAGTTTTTCACTTGCACCTCTCTGAGGTGGTCAGGTTCTGGCTCATTTTTCCCTGTAGACCAATAGAACTCTGCAAATAATGGCACCTGATAATATGGCACTGATCAGTGTGATAGCTTTAAGGAACCTCTGGGGCTTACCTAGAAATTGGCGTTTCATTTCATTAAATGCTGTTTTTTTTATGTTCAATTGATTATACTTTTCTCTATATTTCTTGTATCTCTTTTTTCCTGTTTCTCCAGTGCAACTAAGAAACCTCATTACAGTATTGGCCAAAGAATGAATTGGTACACTGCATAAGTTTTGACTATTCAAGTATGGCAGTTCTCTTTGTAATTAAAAGTGTAATATATTTCAGATATGAAGAATTACAGTATTTGATCTGTGAGCAGACAGACATGAACCCAGATAACCAGTTGTTGCTATATGATAGCAAGCACTTGAATGATGTTGTGGCCCTAGACCAGCCTGCATCGTCCTACCCATCAACTTCTCCCAGGACACCAATTGTTCTCTTCTCAAAACAAGATGACGATGTTACTCTTACTCTGCCAGAATCACCAGGTAGATGCTCTGCTTTCAATATATGCATGCAAGAAATGATTTGAAATTTGAATTCAGTATACAGGGTGTTTAAAAGAAATTTATATCATTTGTGATATAAATATCTGAGTAACTACATAGTCTAGGGAAATTAAGCCTATTTAGTTTCATGTTGATTTAAATAAGATTTATTTTTCAAAATTTGAATGAAAAATTCAAAGGCATGTGAATTTCATGAACGATTTCACAGGTGTTCAATATGCGCATTGCTTGTGACCCGACATACATCAAGTGGGTAGTCCAGCTCCTGCCAAACATCCTGCAGCATTCCTTGCGTAACAGTCTGCAGTGCAGCAGTGATGCTTTGCTGACGGTTCTCTAAGCTTGTAGGAAGAAGGGGACATAGACCAGTCCCTTCACATTGCCCCCAGAGAAAAAATCGTAAGATGTCCGGTTAGATGAACGTGGTGGACATTTAAAGAGCACATTGTCTTCTTCACCAGCACTCCTGATTCATCTTCCTAGCAGATTCTTATTGAGATAAGCCTGCACAATGAGCTTCCAGTGAAGTGGAGCCCTGTGCTATTGAAAAATGAAGTGTTTATGTTCATTTGCAATGAGGTCATCAATTAGCCAGTTCTGATGCATGTGCGATAAACATCATCAGTCACATTTCCCTCCAAGAAAAACGGGTGTGCTATAGGCACAATCAGAGAACGCTGTATAAACATCAAAGGTCCTCGGTTGTTCAACATAATCCCAGCAAGTACAGCGGGACCTTTGTTTACGAATTTAATCCGTTCCAAGAGATGGTCGTACACAGAAAATATGAAAACGAAACAAATTTCCCATAAGAAATAATGTAAATGTAAATTAATCCATTCCACACAC
>WNGS01000704.1:41366-55690 GCA_020271785.1 Procambarus virginalis | reverse complement strand
AAACGGAAGGTACCTATGAGAATTATTCTGTATAAAATGTATTTTTAAGTTAATATTTTTGGGATTCCTTAACTGTAGCCTCTGTTTAACGCAACAGTAAAATGGTACTTGGATGAAAAACGATTCTTCGCGGCGGGGATCGTATTCCAGGGACCTGCCCGAAACGCTACGCGTACTAGTGGCTGTACAAGAATGTAACAACTCTTGTATATATCTAAAAAAAAAAAAAAAAAAAAAAAAAAAAAAAATTGGCCTCTGGGGGTCGTGTGGCAGTGCTTCATGCTCTTCTCAGGCACAGTGGTTTCTTGGCTTCTATAATCTTGGTCATAGTTTTCTTCGTCTGTGGCCGTTCTCCCTTTTTCTGGCGAATGTTGTGCCTGCTGCTTTCCGGAGGGGTCTTTTTGGTTGTTGTCTCAACTTCGTGTTGAGGAGTGGTTCACCGACCGCCTCCCGGGTATGTCCCCTTGTTTTCTTAGGTAGTCTTTGGTGAGGTAGCTCCGGGAGCTGTAGGGGCTCCCCCCAGAAAACCAGCGTTGAATGTAATGAAACGCCATTTTCTGGGTGAGTCCCGGAGGCTCCCCGGCATCCCTCCCGCCCTCCGGTTGGCGGTTTTTCGTGGTTTTGATATCCAGCCTCAGAACTGGGGTGTGGATAGCCGGCGCGGGGGTCTGGGGCTCCCCCTTTCCCCTCCCGGGGAGGGGGGAGCTGCGCAGACATGCGGCGCGGCTCGTGTGACGTCATGCTTGTTAGTTCGTTTTCCTGGGGGAGTTCTGTCCACTCGTTTGTCAATTTTTGTGGTTAACGAGAATAGGGGTTTGTTTTGTGGCGCTTACCTTTCTGGGTGCCTGTCCCGGTCGATGGCAGATATAGAATGCTCCAAATCACATGTGCATTTCTATGGGCCATTGCTCCCCGTGCCTCTCTGAGGGGGCCAGGTTCTGGCTCGTGGTCCCTGGTAGGCCTAGAACTCCACCCACATCGACTGATGCAAAATAGTTAGGGTATCCATATCAGCCATGGATAGCTCCGGGGAGCCTCCGGGACTCGCCCAGAAAATGGCGTTTCATTACATTCAACGCTGGTTTTCTCACGTTTTTTGACATCCAGCCTCAGAAGTGAAGTGTGGGTAGCCGGCGTGAGGGATCTGGGGCTCCCCCTTCCCCCTCCCAGCTGCTTCGTCGGCGGCACAACACGTGGTGGCATCATGCTTGTTTGCTTGTTTTTAGTTGAGGAGTTCTGTCCACTCGTTTAACTTTAAGTATTGGTTTCAACCAGAATAGGGGTTTGTTTTGGGATGCTTATCTTTCCGGGTGTCTGACCCGGTCGATGGCTCGAGGGCGCCTGACAGCTGGGTGGACAGCGCTTCGGATGCGCAGTCCTGAGGTACCGGGTTCGATCCTCAGTGCAGGGAGAGACAAAAGGGCAAAATGTTTCTTTCACCCTGATGCCCCTGTTACCTAGCAGTAAATAAGTACCTGGGGGTCAGACAGCTGCTACGGGCTGCTTCCCAGGGGATTGTGTAACAAAAAGGAGGCCTGGTCGAGGACCGGGCTTTGGGGACGTTAAGCCCCAAAATCTTCTCAAGATAATCTCACGATGGCAGACATAGAATACTCCATAACCTCATGTGCATTTCCATAGGCCATTGCTCCTCGCGCCTCTCCGAGAGAGCCAGGTTCTGGCTCGTGGTCCCTGGTAGGCCTAGAACTCCATTCACATTGAGTGATGCCAAATTCTAATATATTTATATCAGTTTGGATAGCTCCGGGGAGCCTCCAGTTCTCAACCAGAATGTGGCGTTTCATTACATTCAACGCTGGTTTTATGAACACTTCTTGTCACTTTTCATTTCCATAGTGAGTCTTTCCGCCAGCAAATGTGGAAGGTAGGGCTCCCCCTGGTTCGTTTCCAGATGCCCAAGGGTTCCTTGAATTCGTTATTTTGGAGGGTTTCTTCCTCTCAGATTTTCCTTGGTGGTTTGGGAGGCCCCTTGGTGCGTGCCTCCGCGAGACCTGGTTTTTCCTCTGTGTTGGTCTCGGTGCCTTCCTGGCTGACAACCTGCCTCAATAGCTGGTGAGTGTGGTCTTCCTCCCAGTCTGCTTGTGTGCTGGCCAGGGGATCTGGTTCTTTCCCAACTTGCCGGATTCGGGTTCCTGGTGATATGGCGGAAGTCCCAGTTGGTTCTGTGCCTGGATCGGCCTTGGCTGGGCCTCGTGTAGGATTCTCGGATAGCATCTGTCTCTCTCCCTCTTGCCGCTTTGCTCCGGCTACAGTCCCGCTTTCAGCAGTATTTGAGGGGGACCCGGGTCACTCGGCGGTTGCTTGAGTAGTTGTGCAGGAATCTGAACTTCGGCGTACTGGTTTACCTGCTGGGTCGGGTCTAGCTTTGGCATCTGTTCTTGTTCCTTCGGGAACGTCCCTTTCTTTCGTATCACTGGGTTCGGCCTCCGGGGGTCTTGCGTCAGTTGCTGCATTGCCGACTTCCTCTTCCAGTTTTTCAAGATTCAGTGCTTTAGTACCTTCCTGAGCCCTCACGCGATGTGTTCAGATGCCTCGTCTCTCGGCTGGAGTTAGTTTTGTGACCAGTGCTCACCAGGCCAGCCAGGATGGTGGGCTCCGTCCTTCCGTCGGGCTCATTGCATGGTGAAGGAGTTCGCAGCAGTTTGGCTGTTGCTTATGAGGGTTCGGGTAGCTCGGGGATCCACAATCTAGCTCCATTCGGACTGCTGTCCGGTGGTTCATTGTCTGAATCGCTGGGGTTCTCTTCTGTCCTTGGCTCTTTGGGGGGTAGTTTCTTCAAGTGACTCATCTGCTGGATATTCGGGGTTTGGCTCTCCATGTGGTTCATATCCGGGGAGTGTCCAATGTCTTAGCGGACGACCTGTCCCGGTTCATTCCTCTGTCCACAGAATGGACGATCAACGCCGTCTCCCTCAATTGACTCTGCTGGACGTACAGGCTCCCGGAGATGGACCTCTTTGCGTCGGCGTTGTCTCGATGTCTCCCCATATATGTGACCCCCTTCCCCAACCGCAGAACCTTTGCAGTGGACACCTTTCGGCAGGACTGGTCGAGGTAGGGTTACCGATACCTTTTTCCCCGGGTCCAGCTGTTGCTTCGGGTTGTGGCTCGGTTGAAGTTTTACTTCGGGAGAGTCGTCCTCCTGGCCCGTTGGTGGCCGGCCCAGCCTTAGTTTCAGGCGCTGCTTGCTCAGTGTCTGAATCCGGAGCTTTTTCTGTGGCTCTGCCTCTTTCAGCAGATGGACTTGTCAGTTACATGGCTGGTTTCGTCTACTCCTCTGCTCTTTGCATCTGGTCTTTTTGACGCAGGTGTATCACCACTATGGTGATCAGGTGGCTTCTCTGATGGTGTCCAACCTACGAGCTTCGTCTCGTCGACAGTATGAAGTTTCCTGGCATCCTTTTTCGCTATTTCCTCTGTCTTTGTAGATTGTCTTCTATTTCTGATAGAGTTGTTTTGTGCTTTCATAGCTTTATCAGGACCGTCATTTGATGCCCAATACTGTACTGTCGCCTCGTATCGTGCAGTGCTGGCGGAGCCACTCCAGCTTGCATTCGAGGTGGATGTCACTTCTGCCCTGTTCCATAGGCTTTCTCGTGCTTTGTTTCACCTCCGTCCTGCTCATGCGCTGCCTGAGCCGTCCTGGTCCTTGGACCTGGTGCTCTCTTTTTCTCTCCTCTCCTCGGTTTGTGGTGGCCCCTATGGTTCCAGATGGTCTTTCCAAGGTGCTGTTTCTGTTGGCATTGGCCTCTGGAGGTCGGGTTGGTGAGCTTCACGCTCTCCTCCTGCTCTTTTGGTCCTGGTGGTCTGTTCAATTGCAGCCATCATTTTTTCTGGCGAAGGACTTGACAGCGGCTTTCTGGAGGGCTCATTGATGCTTGGTTGCTCAGGCCAGGTGGTGCATCATGTATTATGTCCGGTTGCGGCTTTTTGCCGTTATCTGCACTCCTCAGCTTCTGTGACCGGGGATGCACTTTGGGTTGATCCAGTTTCCCTTGTTTCCTGTTCCAGGGCTCGGGTCTCCCAGGTCATCCGCAGGGTTATTACGTCTAGCCAGCCTGCGGTCTATCCTCGTGCTCATGACGTTCGCAAGTTTCCTGCTAAGTTTGCTGCAATGGAGTTTTGGAGGTCGCAAACGGTCCTAGCCACCCGTTACTTGGTCATTATTCCTGGTCCCGGCCGTTCATGTGTACCTGCTTGATACCTGCTTGATGGGGGTTCTGGAAGTTCTTCTACTCCTGAAGCCCAGCCCAAGGCCAGGCTTGATTTGTGTGAGCTTGGTTCACCAGGCTGTTGCTTGGAGCAGCCCACAGGCCCACATATCCACCACAGCCCGGTTGGTCCAGCAGTTCTATTAGAAAACAATCTAGTTTTCTCTTGAAGATGTTCACGATTATTCTGGCAATATTTCATATACTCACTAGGAGGATGTTGAACAACCGTGTACCTCTGATGTTTATACAGTGTGTGGCTGTGGGTCACAGGTTGCAGCCAGTTGTCTTGACTTAGAGTTGAGGAGTGAGTGGTAAGTAAGTTAGTAAGTTACTTGTCTTTTGGTTAGATAGCTCTAGGGAGCTGGAGAGGCTCCCCACAGAAAACCAGCTTTCTTTAAATGTACTTTAACTTTAAATGTAATGAAATGCCATTTTCTGGGTGAGCCCCAGAGGCTCCTTGGTGCCCTCCCTCCTTCCCTTCGATCAGCATTTTTTTTTGTGTTGTTTTGATGCTCGGCCTCTGAACTGGAGGTGTGAGTAACCGGCATGGGGGGGGCCGGGGCTCCCTCCCCACTTCCTGGGGAGGAGAGGGTTGCACAGAAAAGCGGAGCAGCGGTGCGTGACGTTTGCTTGTTTCTTTAGGTTGGGGGGGAGGGGTTCTGCCTCTCTGTTCAGTCTTCAGTGGTAATTTTTCTTACCATGTGGTCTGTTTTGTTATGCCTACCTTTCTGGGTGCTAACTCTGGTCAACGGCAAACATGGAATGACCCCAAATACATGGGGGTTTCCATAGGCCATTGCCCCCTTTGCCTCTCTGAGGGGGCAGCTTCTGGCTTGTGGTCCCTGGTAGGCTGAACTCCAATTGACTGGACTAATGTAGCGTATATCAGTCTGATAACTCCAGGGAGCCTCCGGGACTCATCCAGAAAATGGCGTTTCATTACATTCAATGCTGGTTTTTTGCAGGGGGGAGGCTTTTTACTTTTCGGATGTAGGTAGCAATTTTCACAAGCTTATGGTCTGTTTTGTTTCATATATCTTTCTGGGTGCTTTCCCGGTCGATGGCAATTACGACATACTTTAAATGTAAAATGCTCGTAGGACATTGCTCCCTGCGCCTCCCTCAGGGGACCAGGTTCTGGCTCGTGGTTCCCAGTAGGCATAAGGACTCCAGTGACTGATGTCACCAAACTAATATAGCACATATCAGTTACGAGAGTTTCAGGGAGCCTCTGGGGCTTGAGCAGAAAATAACATTTCATTACATTCGATGCTGGTTTTTACACAGTAGTGTTGCCTATCGTTTTGGACTCTTCTGCAGTGGCCTGTGTGCGTGTTTTCCAGTTATATTTTCCTTTACATGTGTTTTGATTTTAGCCAAATTTTTGACAGAACCCTGACTGCCGTTCTCTTTAACTGCCTGTGGCTAGAGTTACTTCCCTGGTTGTAGTTGGCATTCCCTTTTTCTGCGGGGGAGCCCCTACGATTCTCCGGAGCTTACTAGGCTGATATGTAATGTCAGACTCTGGCATCAGTCATCTGTATGGAGTTCTTATGGGCCTACCAAGGACCACGAGCCAGAACCTGGCCCCCCTCTAGAGAGACAAGAGGAGCAATGGCCTATAGAACCCCCCGTGTAATTGGAAGCATTTTATGTCTGTCATCGACTGGGTTAGGCACCCAGAAAGGTAGGCGTCCCAAAACAAACCCCTATTCTAGTGAAAATTGCAACCAAATGTCAACGAGTGGATAGAACTCCCCAAACAAAACGTGCAAACTAGTATGCGTCATCTGTCGTTGCGCTGCTGTCTGTGCAGCCCTCCCCCTTCTCCCCGTGAGGGGAAGTGGCAGCCCCAGACCTGCTGCACAGGCGATCCACACCCCAGTTCTTGAGGCTGATGCTATCGGCTCGGTTGTGTGCTCTGGCTCCAGTATTTTGTGGGGCTTTGCCTTGTGTGTGGCTGCTGTATTCTAGGGGGTGGCGAGAGCCAGGAGTTATTCCTCAGTACTTGGCTGCATCCGCCTAGGGTTCCCTTCCCCAGGTGCTTGTAAGTACTGCTCTTGGAGCTTGGGGTTACGTCCACAGTTCCTTGGGGTCTGCCTCTGTGTGTCCATTTTACTGCTCGGTTTCTCGGCGCTCTTTGGGTACTTGGGAGTTGTATCTCCCCTAGTTGACCTTAGGGTAAGAGGTAGTTTTCGCACTGGTAGGGGCGCAGGGTGCTGTGCAGCTAGTTGTCACCTATCACAGGGGCCGGCTCTGTTCCTTGGGGTACGTTGTTCTCTTGCTTGCTTGCTTTTTTTTTTTTTTTTTTTTTTTTTTTTTTTTTTTTTTTTTTTTTCTCTCTCTCCTCCTTGGTGGGGGGGTTCTGCCCATTTGCCACTGGTGTTGGCCTCACCCTGATACTTGGTGGTGCCCCTGCTTGGTCTCCATGTACACGTCCCTGGGGTTCAGCTTTAGACAGTTTGTTTGGTAGTTTTGGGCGCCGGTTAGCAGTACCCTGCCTGGGTTTACCTGAGCGCGAGTCCTCTTCAAGTAAATGCTCAGAACCCTGGGAATCCCCTAGGGGATGCGTGGGTCCGATGGATGTGACCCCGGGGTCCCCCCCTCACTTTGTGCGAGTTTGAGTGTTGTTCGTTCCCCTTGTCTCGGGGCGACCCTCACTGTTTTTGCCTCCGTAACGCAGCCTGTTGGGTCAGTGACACTTTCGATCCTGAGTCCTGTGAGTATTGTTGCTTGCTGGTGACTCAATTTACCCAATCTATGGATGATCATCTTCGGGTACAGGCTGCACAGGCATTGCATTCTAAGTTTCGGTTGTTGCAACGCGCTAGGTTGGTTGCTCACCCAGATGCCCCGCGGCTGCCCCGTTTTGCTTATTGGGACCCGGACTTGGTGGTGGGGATCGCTTCGACTCTGGTTCAGTCAGCACCTCCTGGTCCTTTCCCTCCTGTTGTTCATTCTGGTCCCCCTTCCCTGCTTCCGGCCCCAAAACGTCTGAGGGTTTCGGAGTCGGGGCAAGGGTTAGTTGGGCTTGGTTGGTTCGGCTGGGGTGCATCATGTTTTGTGTCCGGTTGCGGCTCTCCACCGTTATTTGCGCGCCACGGCTTCTGTGTCCGTGGATGCTCTTTGGGTTGATCTGGTTTCCCATCTAACCTGTTCGAGGGTGCGGGTCTCCTAGGTCGTCCACAAGGTTATTAAGGCTAGCCAGCCTGCGGTCTATCCCCATGCCCATGACGTCCGCAAGTTCGCGGCTTTTGCAGCCGTCTTTGGCAATACAGTATGTCCTGGGCTGACATTCGGGCGCGGGGATTTTTGGCGGTCGAACAGGGTCCTGGCTGTACCTTGTAAACGTTCCTGAGCCCGGTCGGGCCCAGGAACAGTGCAGTGCAGTGAGCAGTGAGCAGCAACCGCCTATAGGTAAGTCCCTTTTCTTTTCCTGTGTGGGTAGTTTGCTCCCGAGAGCTGTAGGGGCTCCCCCCCAGAAAATCAGCGTTGAATGTAATGAAACTCCATTTTCTGGGTGAGTCCTGGAGGCTCCCTGGCATCCCTCCCTCCCTCCGGTTGGGATTTTTTCGCGTGTTTTTGACATCCAGCTTCAGTTCTTGGGTGTGGATCGCTGGCACGGTAGGTCTGGGCTGCCCCTTCCCCCTCCTGGGAGGGGGGGGGGGGGCTGCGCAGACAGCGGCGCGACGACGGATGACATCATACTAGTTTGCTCGTTTTTGTTTATGGAGTTCTATCCACTCGTTTGGCTTTTGGTTGCAATTTTCACCAGAATAGGGGTTTGTTTTGGGACGCCTACCTTTCTGGGTGCCTAACCCGGTCGATGGCAGACATAGAATCCTTCCAACCACACGGGGGTTTCTATAGGCCATTGCTCTCCTTGCCTCTCTTGAAGGGGGACCACGAGCCAGGTTCTGGCTCGTGGTCCCCAGTAGGCCCATAAGAACTCCATACACATGACTGATGCCAAAGTCTGACATTAGCATATCAGCCTAGTAAGCTCCGGGGAGCCCCCGGGACTCACCCAGAAAATGGCGTTTCATTACATTCAACACTGGTTTTCTGGGGGGAGCCCTGTCGGCTCCCCAGAGCTATCCAGGCTGAATGGATATGTATACCTTTCTGGCATCAGTCAATGCATGGAGTTCTTGCCTACCGGGGACCACGAGCCAGAACCTGGCCCCCTCAGAGAGGCACGAGGAGCAATGGCCTATAGAGACCTCCCTTATTATTGGGAGCATTCTATGTCTGCCATCGACCGGGAAAGGCACCCAGAAAGGTAGGCGCCCCAAAACAAACCCCTATTCTGGTAAACTATTGCGACCGAAGACCGAACAGGCGAACAGAACTCCCCAAACGTAAATTAATCCTCATGACGTCATCATGTCACCGCGCCTCCGTCTGCGCAACCCCCCCCTCCCCGGGAGGGGGAAGGGGGTGCCCCAGACCCCACCGCCGGCGACCCAACCTTCAGTTCTCAGGCTGATGCGATCTGGTGCGGTCGTGCCTCTGGCACCAGTTTGCGGTTGCAGTTCTGTTCCTGGTGGTGTGAGCTGTCCCTTCTGGTGGTGTGTGGGCCAGGAGTATTATTCTACGGTGCTCGGGCTGCTTGCGCCTAGGCTATTCTTCCCTTGGTGCCCTGTGAGTACTGCCCTTGGGGCTTAGGGCTACCTTCCCTGGGTCTCCTTGGGATCTACCTCCGCTGTTCTGTGTATTGCTCGGTACTTGGCCGCCCTTGGGGTCAGCTGGGTTTTTTTCTTGCCCTTGTTTGTCTCTGGGTAGAAGGTAGTTTTCGACACTGGCAGGGGCGCGGGGTACTGCGTGCTAGTTTTCACCAATTACAGTGGCCGGCTCTGTTCTGCCTGGGTACGTTGTCCTCTTGCGGGGTTTTTCTTTTGTTTTTGTTTTTTGCCAGGTGGGGGGTCTGCCTGTTGGCCCCCTTCGCTGTTTTGGGGGGTAATTCTCCACTTTGTCCAACGTCCTGGCGGACGGCCTCTCTTGGTTCCGTCCCCTGTCTTCGGAGTGGACGGTCGATGCCGACTCCTTCCTTTGGCTGTGCCAGACGTTCGGGACTCCGGATGTGGATCTCTTTGCGTCGGCGTGGTCGAGGCGTCTCCGGTTTATGTGGCGCCCTTTCCCGACTGCGAAGCCGTCGGGGTCGACGCCTTCCGGCTGGACTGGGCGAGGTGGGGTTACCTGTACCTCTTTCCCCCGTTCTGACTTGCTTGGAGACTTACCAGGGTCGTGTTGTCCTTCTGGCCCCTTGGTGGCCGGCCCAGCCTTGGTTTCAGGCGCTGCTTGCTCGGTGTCCGTGCCGAGGGTCTTCCCGCGGCTCCGCCTCTTTCAGCAGATCGGTCCAGCCCTGTACGAGGCTGGTTCCATCTTCTCCGTGAGTCTTCGCGTCTGGAGTTTTTGACTCAGGTGTATCATTCGTTGTATGGTGCGCAGGTGGCTTCGTTGTTGGTCTCCCCACTGCGTGCTTCGTCTCAGCGGCAGTATGAGTTTCCTGGCGGTCCTTCTGGTTTTTCCTATCACTGCGTAGGTGTTCATTGGTCTCTGATAGCGTTGTTCTGTCCTTTCTCTCTTGGTTGTTTCAGGACCCTTCTTCTTATGCCGAATACTGTTGCTTTGTATCGTGCGGTGTTGGCAGAGCCGCTTCAGCTTGCTTTCGGGGTGGATGTTACTTCCGCCCCGTTTCACAAGTTATCTAGGGCGTTGTTTCACCTTCGGCCTGCTCACGCTCCTCCGGAGCCGTCTTGGTGTTTGGACCGCATGCTTTCGTTTCTTTCTCTGCCCGGTTTGTAGTGGCCCCTTCCGTTCGGGATTGTTTTTCCAAGGCTCTTTTCCTGTTGGCTTTGGCCTCGGGGGGTCGGGTGGGCGAGCTTAATGCTCTCCTCCGGCGCCGGGGTTTCTGCTCTTTCGGTCTTGGTGGTCGTTTTGTTCGTTTTGCAGCTGTCTCCCTCTTTTATGGCGAAAAATGAGACGGCTGCCTTTCGGAGGGGGCCTTGGGTTGTTGACGCTTGGTTGGTCAAGCCAGGGGTGCATCATGTGTTGTGTTCGGTTGCGGCTCTTCGCCGTTATTTGCGGGCCACAGCTTCTGTGGCCGGGGATGCGCTCTGGGTTGATCCGGTTTCCCTTCTTCCCTGTTCTCGGGCTCGGGTCTCTCAGGTTGTCCGCAGGGTTATAAAGTGTAGCCAGCCTGCGGTTTTTCCCCGGGCCCACGACGTTCGTAAGTTTGCGGCCTTGGCGGCTGTTTTTGGCAACATGTCTTGGGTGGACATTCGGGCCCGGGGTTTTTGGAGATCGAACAGGGTCCTGGCCGCTCGCTACCTGGTGAATGTCCCTGGGCCTAGTCGGGCCTGCGTTGCATTGGGTCGGCGGTTGCAGCCAGTTGTCTCGCCTTCGCATTGAGGAGTGAGGACGGCCCGCCGCCCGGGTAAGTCCCTGTGTCCTTATCTTTGGGTAGTTAGCTCCGGGGAGCCGACGGGGCTCCCCCCAGAAAACCAGCGTTGAATGTAATGAAACGCCATTTTCTGGTGAGTCCCGGAGGCTCCCCAGCATCCCTCCCTCCCTCCCGGTCGGCGGTGTTTTTTCAGGGTTTTGACATCCAGCCTAAGAACTGAAGGTTGGGTCGCCGGCGGTGGGGTCTGGGGTTCCCCCTTCCCCCTCCCGGGGAGGGGGGGGGTTGTGCAGACGGAGGCGCGGCGACATGATGACGTCATGAGGATTAATTTACGTTTGGGGAGTTCTGTTCGCCTGTTCGGTCTTCGGTCGCAATAGTTTACCAGAATAGGGGTTTGTTTTGGGGCGCCTACCTTCTGGGTGCCTTTCCCGGTCGATGGCAGACATAGAATGCTCCCAATAATAAGGGAGGTCTCTATAGGCCATTGCTCCTTGTGCCTCTCTGAGGGGGCAAGGTTCTGGCTCGTGGTCCCCGGTAGGCAAGAACTCCATGCATTGACTGATGCCAGAAAGTTATACATATCCATTCAGCCTGGATAGCTCCGGGGAGCCTCCGGGACTCACCCAGAAAATGGCGTTTCATTACATTCAACGCTGGTTTTTTGGTCTGGATTCATTCCCGGGGAGGCTCCATGTTTGCCCCTTGAGGTTGCCTCCTCTCTAGGGGCCTCACCCCTGGTAGTGTATGGAATCATCTTTGAACAGTGCAGGTCTGAGGTGGTCAGCTGCCTAGAGTCCTGAGGTTGCTGGGGCTGCCATCTAGTGGCTGAAAGATGGCAGCCACAACCCCTAAGTGGGGGTTGTGGCTGGCTAACAATTGTGTACATAAATTGTCAGTTTCCAATATTTGTGTATGCAGTTGCTTGTTTGGAGTGCTCTACCTTTGTAGTGGTTTTTCCTCTAGATCTAGTTTGATTTAGTATATCCCAACTCGCTTACCTTTATTGAGTGGACAAGATTTTGTTTTGGTGTGCTTTGTGGCAATTCATGATTCATAAGGTGTAGTTTCATAAATTAGTTTTGAAGCTAACCAGGTAGCTAAGGGAGCCACCAAAGTGGTCTATCAGAAAGAGACATTTAATTACAGTCAATGCTGGATGCTTTTTTGGTAACTAATTATAAATTATTAACTCATGAACAGCTGTGAAATTTGGCAGTTTTCCGGCCTTGGTTAGTGTGGAGCATGATGCTGCTGTTGGAAAATCCATGTGTTCCGTTGGTCATGCTGTGAAGCGCAAAATTGACTATTTCTCAAAATGTGTTCATCTTATAGAGTACAGTGTTCTTATGTTTATGTAAGTATTCTATTTTGAATTATTACAAGTTTTTATGTGCCTTATTTAATTAAGCCATATTTATTTTATCTTTTCTTGGGGGATGCCATTGTGGCTCCCTGAAGCTATCTTACTGGGATACTAGGTCACATCAACCAGGAAGATCTGTCTGGCCTCCTGCAAACCAGTTCCAGAACCTGGCCACCCCCCTCTCAGAGGCACAGAGAGCAGATGAAACTCTGCCGCCCCCACTGAGAAAGCATCCAGAAAGTCGGTGAACCAATACAAACCACAGCTGGGTTCAGAGTGGCCGTAGCCTCAAAACTGCCCAACAAAACTCCCCCAACAATGTAAACACTTGAATCTTCCGAGACAAGCGCAAGCGTGTTAGCACTTTCCTCCACTAGTTGGGGTGAGGACACAGCAAACCTCCACTCTGATGTTGATCAAGTCTTTCAATAGGCCATAGAAAATAACATAATGTTTAATGAGGATAAGCTCCAATTCCTATGCTATGAGAAAACAAAAACATGTAAGCTGAAACCATATAAAATGCAGTCATATTACACTATTTAAAGAAAAAAATGTAAAAGATTTAGGACTAATCATGTCAGAAGACCTTACTTTTCAAGAGCACAACAAAGTTGCTGTCACAACTGCAAGAAAAATGACAGATTGGATAACACGAACCTTCCAAACAAGAGATGCCATACCAATGATGATTCTTTTGAAGATGTTAGTGCTCTCTAGAGTGGAATATTGTTGCACACTAATGGCTCCATTCATAGCTGGAGAAATTGATGACCTGAAGAGCATGCAAAGTTATTTTACTGCTAGAATCCACTCAATAAAACCTCTAACTCATCCACTCGTCTAAAACAACTGGGACCCCCTAATAATTTTAAATCTGTATTAGCAAGAGTACAGTTGGGAGAGATACATAATAATTTACATCTGGAACACATTAGAAGGACTTGTTCCAAATCTGCACACACAAATAATACCACATGAGACCAGAAGGCATGGCAGGAAGTGCAATATAGCTCCTCTGAAATGCAGAGGTACAATAGGCACACTGAAAGAGAACTCTATCAACATCAAAGGCCCAAGACTTTTCAACACTCTTACCCTACACATTTGGGGCATAACTGGCCAACCTCTTGCACCTCTTGAAGTGTTCAAAAGAGAGCTTTACAAGCACCTTCAAAGGATACTTGATCAACCAGGCTGTGACTCGTATGTCAGGCTGCAAGTAGCCGCATCGAACAGCCTGGTTGATCAAACTAGCAACCAGGAGGCCTGGTCAGACACTGGGCCATGGGGACACTGATCCCCAAAATCATCAAGAGGTAGGTAGGTGGTGAAGTGTCACTTGCTTCCTGTGCCTCTGTGAGGTAGGGGGCCAGATTCTGACTCTGGTCCTCGTTGGCAGAACTCGTCACCACAGGTGATGCGATCCAGTAGTTAGAGGCAATCTCAGCGAGATAGCTTCAGGGAGCCATCTGGGCTCACCCAGAAATTGACATTTCATTACATTCATTGCTGGTTTCATAGACTTAATGTAATATACTAGTACAATACATACGTTGTTAAAAATTTGGGCAAAATATTATGATGCCAGCTCATGGATGTGTTATTTCATTTATTGCTTTCAGCTGTGTGTGTTACAGCTGTATGTCTTTGTTGCATAATGTAGATATTTTTTAAGCACTGCATTTTAAAATGGAAATTCTTTTATGTATATTGTAAGGTACAGTATTTTTAATGGGTTGCATGTTATAAAGAGACTACGATTTAGTTCATTGACATTTTCAGTGAAGTAATTGTTCAAGAGCTGACAAGCCTCAAGAACCGGATGGGTCATGTACAAGCTCTCACATCTGCTGTCAGTGATCGCTTCAGTCAGCTGGTTGCTAATCATCGGAGATTTCTCATGCTCACTCAGATGTGTGGAGACAACCAAGAAACATTCACACAACCTCTCAGGGAACGATTAGAGGATTTTGTAAATAATAAAGTTGATTCAGAGAAAGCTGTAAGGGAATTAATTGTTTTGCCGTACATTCACCATTCCTATTGTGTTTTAACTTCTATCTTCATCCTTTCATACCCTGGATAACTTGGATTTTCCCCTAACATTTTATGAGCATGCATTTTGCATCTTGACATTCCACACTTTGGCCCCTTAACTTACTTTCACCTTATTCATCCTTATTCTACGATTTTTCATGTTTCATTATTGTGTGTGTAATTTCTCCATTTACATTGGAATGGCATTTACAGAATTTTACTCACCAGTAATTAGTAGAAATGGTTTGCTATCTCACTGAGGATACAGCTAAAACAAGGG
>WNGS01000704.1:23179-41266 GCA_020271785.1 Procambarus virginalis | reverse complement strand
TCTCTCGTTTCTCGTCGCTTGTGTTGGCACTGGTAGGTTCGTTGTTGGTCTCCTACCTGCATGTTTCGTCTCGGGGAAGTGTGTGGTTTTTCTAGTGGTCCTTCCGGTTTTCCTATCATTGCAAAGGGTTTTTCGGTCTCTGATAGGGTTAGCTTGTCTTCTCTTTGGGGTTGTTCTGGGACTGTCGTCTGGGACTGTGTACTGTCGCCTCGTGTTTGGTGGTGCTGGCGGAGCCACTCCAGCTTGCGTTCGGGGTTGCTGTTCCTTCTGCTCCGTTCCGCTTGCTGTCTTGAACATTGTTTCACCTCAGGCCTGCTCCTGCGTTTCTAGTGCCGTCCTGTTCTTGGATTTTTAGGTTAGAACACGTGGCGTCCGCCTCTCGGATCTTTCCCTATTTTTCTTATCTGTGGTGAGGTAGCTCCGGGGAGCTGACGGGGCTCCCCCCAGAAAACCAGCATTCAATGTAATGAAACACCATTTTCTGGGTGAGTACCGGAGGCTCCCCATCATCCCTCCCTCCCTCCGGTTGGCGGTGTTTTTCGCATATTTTGACATCCAGCCTAAGAACTGCCAGTTGGAGCACCGGCACGGATGGTCTGGGGCTCCCTCCTTCCCCTTCTCAGGGAGGGGGGGTGGGGTTGCGACACGGTGACGTGATAACATCATGCTAGTGTGATAATTTTGTTTGGGGAGTTCTGTCCACCCGTTTGGCTTTCGGTAGCAATATTTTCACCAGAATAGGGGTTTGTTTTGGAGCGCCTACCTTTCTGGGTGCCTGTCCCGGTCAATGGCAGACATAGAATGCTCTCATCCACAGGGGGGTTACTATAGGCCTGTCTCCATCCGTAAGTGTCAACCAAGTATCAACCAGGCCATTGCTCCTTGTGCCTCTCTGAGGGGGCCAGGTTCTGGCTCGTGGTCCCCTGTAGGCAAGAACTCCAAGCACTTTGACGGATGCCAGAAAGTTATACATATCCATTCAGCCTAGATAGCTCCGGGAAGCCTCCGGGACTCACCCAGAAAATGGCGTTTCATTACATTCAACGCTGGTTTTTTAAAGATGGTGTCTGTTTACAAGAGCCCTGAGGAAGCTGATGTGAACCCCATGTAGCCGCGGGAGTTTTGAATGGTACGTGAAAAATACAAATACCCGAAAGCGTGTTGCGCAAACCAGACGAGGGCCTGCAGGTGCGTTGCATAGTCTAAGGGAGTCACCAAGGCCCTGCCAGAAATAGGCATTTCATTACATTTAATTCTGTTTTTTTTTTTTTTTTACTTAATGTCTTATAGACCCCTTGTTTTTCCCTGTCATCTTAACACGTTAAAGTCTTCCCTGCTACTTACAACTTGCAGAGTGCAGTAATATATTTCTTTCTTCTTCCCTCATGAGCCCAACTATGAATGATTAATACACTAATAAAATTAAGGTCTGTAATTGTGGAACATTTGTATTTGTTATTCAATTCTTGTGGTGGCATCCTAGGCATCCTCACCATCAGGGATTATGAGGCTTGAGGAGCTGGTGGATAGGGCAAGTGATGGAGACATGGTGGTGAGTGCAACATTGTCAATATTTACTTAAAACTCCATAGCACCGGCTGAAAGTACATGCACTTGGTTTATCACTCTGAACAACAAGTGGTGATTATATTATGTTATTGGCTAATAATTATGAAAAATACCACATATCTTAATTTTCTTTAAGCTTAATAATTGAGTATACTGAAAATATGCAAAGTGTGAATGGGGTAACTTAAAAATGTGACCATGCTTAATATGGCAGTTGAGATACATAGTTGAATTGATAGACATAATAAAGCTTTTAGATGTGTGCCTTAACCCTTAACCACTGCACTGTGCTGTATATGACACCCCTGTGGTGCACCAAAAAACAAAAAATTATTTCTAAAAAATTATTTTATCTTCTTTTATTGTTATAATGTAGTCTCTGAGGAAACTAAAATAAAATATTGTGTGTTACATACTTTAGCTTTGATGGCGCTGAGAAGTTGAGCAATTTATGGGCTCCGAGTAAGTAGGCACTTTGACACACTCGACCTCGCCACCCCATGGGGCAGGGGTCCAATTTTAAAAATTTTCATATAATTATGAATATAATTTTTCATGATTGTTTCAACATCTCAATTATTTCTTCTCTGTTTTCTGGGGGGAGCCCCGTCGGCTCCCCGGAGCTTTACCAGGCTGATATGCTAATGTCAGACTTTGGCATCAGTCATGTGTATGGAGTTCTAGGGCCTACCGGGGACCACGGCCAGAACCTGGCCCCCTCAGAGAGGCAAGGGGAGCAATGGCCTATAGAAACCCCCGTGTGGTTGGAAGCATTCTATGTCTGCCATCGACCGGGTCAAGCATCCAGAAAGGTAAGCATTCCAGAACAAACCCCTATTCTGGTTAAAATTGCTACCTAAAGCCGAACTAGTGGATAGAACTCCCCAACAGAAAACAAGCAAACTAGTATGACGTCACACGTCACCGCGCCACTGTCTGCGCAGCTCCCCCCTCCCTGGTAGAGGGAAGGGGGAGCCCCAGACCTCCCATGCCGGCTATCCACCCATCAGTTCTTCGGCTGATGCTATAGGCACCGGTTGTGTGCTCCGGCTCCAATAGTTGTTTCAGCACTGTACCTAGAGTGTGGTGTCTGTCTTCTAGGTGGTGCGTGAGCCGGGTGTGAGTCTCCAGTACTCGGGCTTCATGCGCCTAGGGTTCCCTTCCCTAGGTGCCCTGTAAGTACTGCCCTTGGGGCTTGGGGCCACCTTTTATTTATTTTATTTTTATTTTATTTTTATTTATGTATATACAAGAAGGTACATTGGGTTTGTGAGAATACATTGAATAGTACAGTATTTACAATCTTGTAAATCCACTAGTATGTGCAGCGTTTCGGGCAGGTCCTTAATCTAACAGATAATTTTAAGTAGGTAATTTCTATCAGAATTAATAAATGATAACAAGTACATTGCAAGAGAAAAATGAGATGAGAGAGCTTAGTAAGTATATTAAAGCACATTGGTATATTAAAGCTCTGATTGATTACATTGACAGCTCGATTGGTAATTTAAAAAAGATTAATAGACACCATACAGCAGATTGACAGCACATGTAAGAAGACAGCAATGATCACAATGGTGAAGATGTTCAAATTGGGTACATAAAGGTTGGGAGATTGGGTAGCAATAGATACAGTGCAATTTTAAAGCAAAAGGTAAAAAACTATAAAGATGAAATTAGGTACTTTTTAGTATCGTTTTTGAATGACGTAAAAGTTGGACAGCTTTTCAATTCAATAGGGAGTGAGTTCCATAGACTGGGTCCCTTTATTTGCATAGTGTGTTTACACAGATTAAGTTTAACTCTGGGGATATCAAAGAAGTATTTATTTCTGATGTGGTGATAATGGGTCCTATCACATCTGTCCAGGAAGAGTTTCAGAGCAGGATTTGCATTTAAGAACAGGATTTTGTAAATGTAGTTGACACAAGAGAATTTGTGGAGTGAGATTATGTTTAGCATGTTTAGGGAGTTAAACAAGGGGGCCGAGTGTTGTCTGAAAGCAGAATTTGATATTATTCTGATAACAGATTTTTGCTGGGTGATGCACTTGGGGACCTTCCACAAGTTCCTTGGGTCCTGCCCCTGCTAGGCCGTTTACTGCTTGGTTTTCGGGCGCTCTTTGTGTGCTCGGGTGTTCTGTCTCCCTTGTTCGCCTTAGGGTAAGGGGCAGTTTTGCACTGGTGGGGCGCAGGGTACTGTGCAGCTTCTCTTTACCAATCATGGCGGCCGGCTCTGTTCCGCTTGGGTACGCTGTCCTTTTGCGGGGTTTTCTTTTTCTTTTTGTTTATCTACCTGGCGGGGGGGGTCTGCCTTCGTTCTTGCCCCTTGTGTCCCTTGTGTTCTGAGTATTTTCTGGTGCTACCCCCTGCTAAGTCCCCGTGAGTGCACATGTCCCGGGGTTTCAGCTCTTAGAAAGTTGTTTGGTAGCTTTGGGTGCCAGTTAGCAGTACCCTGCCTGGGATTACCCGAGCGCGAGTCCTCTTATAGTAAACGCTCGGGAGCCAGGGAAACCCCTGGGGGCGCGTGGGTCCGATGGATGTGACTCCAGAGTCCCCCCTCGCTTCCAGCGAGTTTGAGGGTTGCTCTCGCCCTTTGTCTCTGGGTGACTCTCAGTTTTGCCTCCGTCTGCTGCCTGTGGGGTTTGTGACACCTTTGACCCGGAGTCCTGCGAGTTTTGTTGCTCGTTGTGGCTCGGTTACCAAGTTGTGCTGACTAAGCAGGTGCGGGCAGCAGGGGCGTTGCATTTTGAGCCATGGTGGTGGCAATGCTCCCTTGGTTTACTCCCCGGGAGCCCCGGGGCTGCCCCATTTTGGTTCGTGTTGGGACTTGGGGGTGTTGGTTGCTTCGGTTCCTTCCAATCCCCCTTGTCTTTTCCCTGGATCCCCCTTACTGCCTACATCCAGTTCCTTACCGTCTGTAGGATCGGGGCGGGGTTTGATGGTGTTGAGACTCGGGCAGTCTCGGGGAATTCCCCTTCCAGGGTAGTGACAGGGGCATTTGAGCCTGTTCCTCCAGCCGTGTTGTAAGAGTTTGCCAGTGGGCTCCCTTCCTTAGTGTTTTCGCGGCTGCCCCGGTTTTCTGGTAAGGACCGGGGCTTTGGGGGGACGGGTCGGCCCCGGGGCCTGTCGTGTCGGTTCCCGGGGCTGGGGAGGGGCTGATTTGGGGGGCCCTTGGCCCCATAGGACCCTGTGGGGTTTTTTTCTTCCCCTCTAGGCGGGGCTTGTGGTTACGCGGAGTGGGGTCTTTCGTCCCCACTCGCCGTACGTGCTGTTGGGTGTCGGCCCCTCCCCGGGCTCGGTTCCTTGGCCTTTGAGTTGGTTGGTTCCGTCCTGTGGTGGATGCTCCCCCCCCCCTTTTTGGGACGGTATCTTCGTCATGTTTCCCGTTCTTGGGGTTCTACGTGACTTCTGGTCTCGGGTGCGCCTGCGCCTTTGTGTGCTTTCGGGACTAGTGTTGGCTTCTGTGTTCTCGAGGGTTCGGGAAGTTTTTTGCTACTTCCCGCATTATTGGACCATCTGTCGGCTCCTCGTCCGGTCGCTGTGTGGGGCTGCTTGTGGCCAGTGTCCTGGTGGCTACTTGTGGCTGTTGGCTCCTTGTGGCCCTGTAATACCTAAGTGTAATTACCTAAGTGTAGTTACAGGATGAGAGCTACGCTCGTGGTGTCCCGTCTTCCCAGCACTCTTTGTCATATAACGCTTTGAAACTACTGACGGTCTTGGCCTCCACCACCTTCTCCCCCAACTTGTTCCAACCGTCTACCACTCTGTTTGCGAAAGTGAATTTCTTATATTTCTTCGGCATCTGTGTTTAGCCAGTTTATATCTATGACCTCTTGTTCTTGAAGTTCCAGGTCTCAGGAAATCTTCCTGTCGATTTTATCAATTCCTGTTACTATTTTGTATGTAGTGATCATATCACCTCTTTTCTTCTGTCTTCTAGTTTTGGCATATTTAATGCTTCTAACCTTTCCTCGTAGCTCTTACCCTTCAGTTCTGGGAGCCACTTAGTAGCATGTCTTTGCACCTTTTCCAGTTTGTTGATGTGCTTCTTAAGATATGGGCACCAACAACAGCTGCATATTCTAGCTTTGGCCTAACAAAAGTCATGAACAATTTCTTTAGTATATCCCCATCCATGTATTTAAAAGCAATTCTGAAGTTAGAAAGCATAGCATAGGCTCCTTGCACAATATTCTTTATGTGTCTTCAGGTGATAGTTTTTCTATCTAGAACCACCCCTAGATCTCTTTCTTTATCAGAATTCTTTAAAGATTTCTCACATAATATATAGGTTGTGTGGGTCTATGTTCTCCTATTCCACATTCCATAACATGGCATTTATTAACATTAAATTCCATTTGCCAAGTGGTGCTCCATATACTTATTTTATCCAGGTCTTCTTGAAGGGCATGACAATCATCTAAATTTCTTATCCTTCCTATTATCTTAGCATCATCAGCAACATGTTCATATAATTCTGTATACCAACTGGTAGATCATTTATGTAGACAATAAACATCACTGGTGCAAGAACTGAACCCTGTGGTACTCCACTTGTGACATTTCTCCAGTCCGATACATTGCCTCTGATCACAGCCCTCATTTTTCTATCAGTCAGAAGTTTTTCATCCATGTTAGAAGCGTACCTGTCACTCCTCCATATTTTCCAGTTTCCAGAACAACCTCTTATGTGGAACTCTGTCGAAAGCCTTTTTTAGGTCCAGATAGATGCAGTCAACCCAACCATCTCTTTCCTGTAATATCTCTGTTGCTCGATCATAAAACTGAGTAAATTCGATACACAGGATCTACCAGATCGAAAACCATACTGTCTGTCTGATATTATATCATTTCTCTCCAGGTGTTCTACCCATTTAGTTTTAATTATTTTTTCCAATATTTTGACTATTACACTTGTCAATGATACCGGTCTATAATTAAGGGGGTCTTCCCTGCTTCCACTCTTGTAATTGGAACTATGTTAGCCTTTTTCCACACATCAGCTACAACTCCTGTAAACAGGGATGCCTGAAAGATCAGTTGAAGAGGATGCTGAGCTCAGGTGCACATTCTCTCAGAACCCATGGTGAAACTCCATCTGGACCAACTGCTTTGTTCTTATTTAGCTCTTTGAGCATTTTTTCCACTTCGTCCCTAGACACCTCTATGTGCTCTATGTTGTTCTCTGGAATTCTTATTGTATCTGGTTCCCTGAAGATTTCATTTGTACAAACACACTTTGGAACTTTTCGTTTTNTTCAAAAGGTGACACCCCCAGGGTCAACACTTGCAGCAGAGGAGCTCCAGCATATTTCAACAATCCTAAGTATTGTAGTACAGGTTGATGGTAGTGAGTGGTGTCCCAGAGAACATAAAGGTATAGTGCTCTTGAAAAATAGGTGAGATAACAGGAATGTGCCAAGGGAAGTGAAAAATCGGATGAGAAAAAGTTGCCCCTAGTGTTTACAGTGCAGAGAACAACATTCAAGATGGCCAATGGCAAGTGGAAAAACAAAACAGAGCTTGATTTTGAGGGATTCAATGAAGAAAGCATTGATATTAGCAGTCTACATAACAAGTTGGTAAAATTAGATAGTATAGTGAACTCTCATGTAGAAATAATTCGTAAATTGAAAGAAAGTAATGACCATTGGAATAGCAAAGTTTTATGTCTTGAGGATATAGTGAAAGACTTGCGCAAGGATAAGAATCAATTGGAAACAAATTGCAAAGACATGGAAGAAGAAAATAAACTCTTAAAAATAGCTTTGGAAGAAGTTAAAGTAAATTTAAGCCTAAATGACTACAATAGGTTAGGCAAGGAAATTCAACAGGAGAAACAGCTTTTGTCAGCACAGATGGAGGAAGTTACACAGGGTATAGAACAGTGCAAGAAAGATATGCAACTCACCTATGCACAAGTGGCCAAGGAGAAGGAAAGAATTGAAGAAGCTGTAAAGGAAGTCAAACACTGCAGCAACCAAGATAAAACAAACATTAGGCTAGAAGTGAGAAAAGAATTGGCATCTAACCCGAAGTTGGTGCAAAACACAGTTGATCGGAGTAAGTCCCTGATCATTTTTGGTTGCAAAGAAAAGGAGATAACATCTAGGTCAGAAAGAGCTGTCGAAGAAGCTAAAGTAGTAGATAAAATTGTTGGCCTCGTAGAAGGTCTCACTACCATAGAGAATGTGTGCGACTACAGGAGAATAGGCAGGTACGTAAAAGGGAAAGATCGACCTTTGAGGATCACCCTAAACGGTGCCAAACAGATGGAAGAAGTACTAAGGAATGCTAGAAAATTGCAAAGTGATGAGGATGGGAAAGGGTGGTCGTTAAGACGAGATCTTTCAAAAGAAGACAGAGAGAAGCTGAAACTGAACCTCGCCGAGGCAAAACGTTTAAATGAGAACAGGAATGAAGAAGAAATCAATTCTTTTTTCTACAAAGTGTTAGGGGTAGGCAAACCAGTAAAGTGGTACATAAAGGCAAACCAACAAAATCAATAGAGAGAGGAGGAGTGAAGAATAAGGAGAGGGGGAACAAGTTCCTGAAGATTGCATACACCAACATAGATGGAGTGAGATCGAAGATACTGGAGTTAAGTGATGTAATACAGCTGCAGACACCAGACATTGTTGCACTCACGGAGACAAAACTTGAAGATGTTATTTTAAATGAGGTCATATTCCCAAGGGGCTACTCAATTTGGAGACGGGACAGAAAAATTAGGAAAGGCGGTGGCGTTGCTGTGCTGGTAAAAGAACACCTAAAGGTGAAGGAAATAATGACTGCCAATCCACAAGAAGTTGACATAATAGCACTAGAGATCTGCCATGAGGATGATAAACTAATGATAATAAATGCATATAGTCCACCGCCAAGCAGCACATGGTCAAAGGAGGAGCTAGATAGTAAACGAGAAGGTCTTATAACAATAATGAGAGAGATTATAGCGAGAGCGGATAACGATAGATCACGACTGTTGATAGTCGGTGACTTCAACTTGAAATCCATAGACTGGGAAGCATATGAAGCTAAAACAGAAGATTTTTGGACCTGTAGATTTGTAGACCTCATCCTGGAAACATTCTTGTATCAACATGTTGTAGAAGCTACGAGGATGAGGGAAGGGGACGTTCCCTCCATGCTAGATTTGATATTTACCAGGAAGGAGGAAGAGATATTTGACATTCAGTACCTTCCTCCCTTGGGTAAAAGTGACCATGTCTTTTTGGGAATAAAGTATGCAATGCGTTATAAGCTGGAAGAAAATAAAGAGGTTGAAGCAGTTGAAAACCAGACTTCAGGAGAGGACATTATGGTGACCTTAGAAATTTTTTTAGTGAGTATAATTGGACAGACTTGATGCTAGGCAAGGAAGTGAATGAGATGTATGTCAAGTTTTGTGAAATATATGATAAAGGCACAAAAAAATTTATACCAAAACAGAGATGCAGAACTAGAAAACAGGATTGGTTCAATAGAAATTGCGAGAGGGCTAGAGACCAAAAGACACAAAATTGGAACCAATACAGGAAGAGGCCGAACCCCCAAACATACCAGCGATACAAAGATGCGAGAAACAACTACACGGCAGTGAGGAGAGAGGCAGAAAGAAATTTTGAAAAAGGGATTGCAGACAAATGTAAAACAGAACCAGGTCTATTCTATAAATTCATAAACAACAAATTGCAGGTAAAGGATAATATTCAGAGGTTGAAAATGGGAAATAGATTCACGGAAGATGAAAAGGAAATGTGTGAAACACTAAACGAAAAGTTCCAAAGTGTGTTTGTACAAAATGAAATCTTTAGGGAACCAGACACAATAAGAATTCCAGAGAACAACATAGAGCACATAGAGGTGTCTAGAGACGAAGTGGAAAAAATGCTAAAGGAGCTAGGTAAGAACAAAGCAGTTGGTCCAGATGGAGTTTCACCATGGGTTCTGAGAGAATGTGCACCTGAGCTCAGCATTCCACTTCAACTGATTTTTCAGGCATCCCTGTTTACAGGAGCTGTAGCTGATGTGTGGAAAAAGGCTAACATAGTTCCAATCTACAAAAGTGGAAGCAGGGAAGACCCCCTTAATTATAGACCTGTATCATTGACAAGTGTAATAGTCAAAATATTGGAAAAAATAATTAAAACTAAATGGGTAGAACACCTGGAGGAAAACGATATAATATCAGACAGACAGTATGGTTTTCGATCTGGAAGATCCTGTGTAACGAACTTGCTCAGTTTTTATGATCGAGCCACAGAGATTTTACAAGAAAGAGATGGTTGGGTTGACTGCATCTATCTGGACCTAAAAAAGGCTTTCGACAGAGTTCCCCATAAGAGGTTGTTCTGGAAACTGGAACATATTGGAGGAGTGACAGGTAAGCTACTAACATGGATGAAAAATTTCCTAACTGACAGAAAAATGAGGGCCACAATCAGAGGCAAGGTATCGGATTGGAGGAATGTCACGAGTGGAGTACCTCAGGGTTCAGTTCTTGCACCGGTAATGTTCATTGTCTACATAAACGATCTACCAGTGGGAATACAGAATTACATGAACATGTTTGCTGATGATGCTAAGATAATAGGGAAGATAAGAAACCTAGATGATTGTCATGCCCTTCAAGAAGACCTGGACAAAATAAGTATTTGGAGCAACACTTGGCAAATGGAATTTAATGTGAATAAATGCCATGTTATGGAATGTGGAATTGGAGAACATAGACCCCACACAACCTATAATTATGTGAGAAATCTTTAAAGAATTCTGATAAAGAAAAGGATCTAGGGGTGGTTTTAGATAGAAAACTGTCACCTGAGGACCACATTAAGAACATTGTGCGAGGAGCCTATGCTACACTTTCTAACTTCAGAATTGCTTTTAAATACATGGATGGAGAAATACTAAAGAAATTGTTCACGACTTTTATTAGACCAAAGCTGGAATATGCAGCGGTTGTATGGTGCCCACATCTTAAGAAGCACATCAACAAACTGGAAAAGGTGCAACGACATGCCACTAAGTGGCTCCCAGAACTGAAGGACAAGAGCTATGAGGAGAGATTAAGGCATTAAACATGCAAAAACTAGAAGATAGAAGAAAAAGAGGTGATATGATCACTACATTCAAAATAGTAACAGGAATCGATAAAATTGATAGGGAAGAATTCCTGAGACCCGGAACTTCAAGAACAAGAGGTTATAGATTTAAACTAACGAAACAAAGCTGCCGGAGAAATATACGAAAATTCAGTTTTGTAAACAGAGTGGTAGACGGTTGGAACAAGTTAAGTGAGAAGGTGGTGGCGGCCAAGACCGTCAGTAGTTTCAAAGCGTTATATGACAAAGAGTGCTGGGAAGACGGGACACCACGAGCGTAGCTCTCATCCTGTAACTACACTTAGGTAATTACACTTAGGTAATTACACCCACGTGTGTAATTACCTAAGTGTAATTACCTAAGTGTAGTTACAGGATGAGAGCTACGCTCGTGGTGTCCCGTCTTCTCAGCACTCTTTGTCATATAACGCTTTGAAACTACTGACGGTCTTGGCCTCCACCACCTTCTCCCCAACTTGTTCCAACCGTCTACCACTCTGTTTGCGAAAGTGAATTTTCTTATATTTCTTCGGCATCTGTGTTTAGCCAGTTTATATCTATGACCTCTTGTTCTTAAAGTTCCAGGTCTCAGGAAATCTTTCCTGTCGATTTTATCAATTCCTGTTACTATTTTGTATGTAGTGATCATATCACCTCTTTTTCTTATGTCTTCTAGTTTTGGCATATTTAAAGCTTCTAACCTTTCCTCGTAGCTCTTACCCTTCAGTTCTGGGAGCCACTTAGTAGCATGTCTTTGCACCTTTTCCAGTTTGTTGATGTGCTTCTTAAGATATGGGCACCAAACAACAGCTGCATATTCTAGCTTTGGCCTAACAAAAGTCATGAACAATTTCTTTAGTATATCCCCATCCATGTATTTAAAAGCAATTCTGAAGTTAGAAAGCATAGCATAGGCTCCTTGCACAATATTCTTTATGTGGTCTTCAGGTGATAGTTTTCTATCTAGAACCACCCCTAGATCTCTTTCTTTATCAGAGTTCTTTAAAGATTTCTCACATAATATATAGGTTGTGTGGGGTCTATGTTCTCCTATTCCACATTCCATAACATGACATTTATTAACATTAAATTCCATTTGCCAAGTGGTGCTCCATATACTTATTTTATCCAGGTCTTCTTGAAGGGCATGACAATCGTCTAAATTTCTTATCCTTCCTATTATCTTAGCATCATCAGCAAACATGTTCATATAATTCTGTATACCAACTAGTAGATAATTTATGTAGACAATAAACAGTGTAGACAAAAGACAGTGTGTGTATCTTAAGAAGCATATCAACAAACTGGAAAAGGTGCAAAGACATGCTACTAAGTGGCTCCCAGAACTAAAGGGCAAGAGCTACGAGGAGAGGTTAGAGGCATTAAATATGCCAAAACTAGAAGACAGAAGAAAAAGAGGTGATATGATCACTACATACAAAATAGTAACAGGAATTGATAAAATCGATAGGGAAGATTTCCCGAGACCTGGAACTTTAAGAACAAGAGGTCATAGATATAAACTAGCTAAACACAAATGCCGAAGAAATATAAGAAAATTCACCTTCGCAAACAGAGTGGTAGACGGTTGGAACAAGTTAGGGGAGAAGGTGGTGGAGGCCAAGACCGTCAGTAGTTTCAAAGCGTTATATGACAAAGAGTGCTGGGAAGACGGGACACCACGAGCGTAGCTCTCATCCTGTAACTACACTTAGGTAATTACACTTAGGTAATTACACACACACACGTACATACATTATTAGGCGATGCTGTGGTCACAAGCTGAACATCAGTGCTGTGAGTTCATGCTGCATGCACCGGCCTTGGTTCCTCACGCAGTACTGAGGCTCTCACACCCGGGAATGTGGACCACAATTTTTTCTGGGGGGGAGGGGCCTGTCGGTTAGCTCCGGGGACCCCGGAGCTATCCAGGCTGAATGAATATGTATAACTTTCTGGCATTAGTCAAAGTGCTTGGAGTTCTTGCCTACCATGGACCACGAGCAAGAACCTGGCTCCCTCAGAGAGGCACGAGGAGCAATGACCTGTAGAAACCTCCCTGTGGTTGGGAGCATTCTATGTCTGCCATCAACCGGGATGGCAGACATAGAATGGCATTTTTTTTTGGCACCCAGAAAAGTAGGCGCCCCAAAACAAACCCCTATTCTGGTGAAAATATTGCTACCGAAAACCGAATGAGTGGACAGAACTCTCCAAACAAAATTATCAAACTAGCACGTTGTCATCTCGTCGCCGCGCTGCTGTCTGCGCCACCCCACCCTTTTTCCTCAGGAGGAGGAAGGGGAAGACCCAGACCATCCGCGCCGGCGATCCAACTGGCAGTTCTTGGCTGATGGAATTAAAGGCCGGTCGAGTGCCTCTGGCTCTGGTTTTTGTTTCAGTTCTGTGCCTTGTGGTGTTGTTGTCTCTGCCGGTGGGGTGTGAGATTCCACTGTACTCGGGCTGCATGCACCTAGGGCTCTCTTCCCTAGGTGCCCTGTAAGTACTGCCCTTGGGCCTTGGGACCACCTTCCACAAGTCACCTTGGGTTCTACCTCCGCTGTGTCCTTTACTGTTTGGTGCTGGGCCGCCCTTGGAGTCATCTGGGGTTTTGTTGCCCTGGTTTGTCTCTGGGTATGGGGTAGTTTTCATCACTGGTAGGGGCGCGGGGTACTACACAGCTAGTCTTCACCAATAACAGTGGCCGGCTCTGTTCCGCCTGGGTACGTTGCCGTTTTGCCGGGTTTTTCTTTGATTTTTGTTTTTGCCAGTTAGGGGGTGGGATCTGCCTTTATGGTTCCCCTTTACTGTTCTAGGTGTTTTTCTTTCATTATTTTCTATTGGTGGTTCTCCCCGCTTTGCCCCCGTGAGTGGACATGTTCCAGGGGTTCAGCTTTTAGAAGTTTGGTAGACTTGGGCGCGGGTTTGCGTTACCCTGCCTGAGCTTCCCTTAGTGTGTACCCAAGACTAAGGGCCATACGGAAACCTCACGGGGGCTCCGTGGTCCTATGGATGTGTCCTGGAGTCCCCCATCGCGTATTGCGAGTTTAACAGTTGATCTGTCCCCTTGTCTCAGGGTGATACTCACCGGTTGTGCCTCCGCCATACTACCTGTCGGGTCATTGCTTCTTATGACCCGAAGTTGTGCGATGGTGTTGTCGGGACGTGCTCTCGTTCACCCAGGCCACTGGTCATGATAATCGGGTGCAGGCAGCTGCGGCATTGCTTGCTAGGTGTAGGTTGCTGCAACGCTCTTGGTTGCGGCTCCGGATGCCGCGAGGCTGCCGCGTTTGGTTGTTGGGGTCTGGACTTAGGGGGGTGGGGGTCGCTTCGGCTCTGGCTCCTTTCGCTCCTCGTTCTTCCCCTTCTGTTCTGCACACTTCCTCCCTTGTTTCCGGCTCTGAACTGTAGGCAGGTTTCAGGGTTGGAGCGGGGTCTGGTTCGGTTGAGACTCAAGCGATTTCAGGGGGTTTTCCTCTTCCAGGGTGGCGGCGGAGGCATTAGAGTTTGTTCCTCCAGCCATGCCGTATGGGTCTGACCTTCCTTAGTGTTTGTACGGCTGCCCCAGCTTTTCCTTGTCGCGCTGGGCTTTTGGGGGTGCGACTCGGCCCCGGGTTTTGCCATAGAGGGGTTGGGGAGGGGTTGCCTGGGGGGGCCTCAGCCCTGTTTTGCCCCTCTTGGGTCTTTGTACCCTCGGTGGCAGTTTCTCAGAGTGGGGTTGTTCCTTCCCCCTCTGTGTTCATGTTGGTTTCGGGTCTACCCCTCCATGGGTTCGGTTCCGTGTCCCTTCGGGTTCGTTGGTCCCGTCGTTCCTGGGGGTGTGTTTCGCCCCCTTTCCTCACCCTTTTCGCGCTTATGTTGCGATTTTTATTTTATTTTATTAATAAATAAATATAAATAATAAATAAATAATTTTATTTTTTTATTTATTTATATACAAGAAGGTACATTGGGTTTGTGAGGATGCATAGCATGGTATTTACAATCTTGTAAAGCCACTAGTATGTGCAGCGTTTTGGGCAGGTCTGATACTGTTCCCTTCGTATAGGGGTCCCTGCATGTCCCTTGATCAGGGGTGTCTTTTTCTCCATATGTACCTCCACGCATTTGTGCTTGCTTGTCATGGCTCTCGTTGGTTCGCGAACCTCTTCGTACCTTCTACTATTATTGAGACATTTGTTGAATTCCGGGGAGGTTTCCCTCTGGTCCTTTTTTGGACTCGGCTCCCTTCCGTCCTCTGTCTTCTTTCACTTTGGTTTCGCCTTGTTTTGTTTTCGCATCATCTTTACTTCCAATTTTGACGTTCCTTGTCTTCGTTACATACACCGTCCTGGTGTTTGTATGATATGTGTATACGATGTGTCTGTACAATGTGTGTGTCAGCCTGGTGTATGAGCCTTGCCATCTGGTAGATGGGTGGTGCGTTTCGTACCTCGCGCGCTGGGGCTGAAGTGTTCGTGTTGTTTCTGGGCGGTGTGCTCGTGTGTTCCTCATCGTTTATTGTGGTTTTCTATGGCTTCTTGCTCATTTTCTCTCTCCAGTCATAGACCTCTAGATGCGGGGGGTGTTCTGGATTTTATATACGGGGACTTCACTTCATTCTTTCCTCTGCTTCCGGGTGTGGGGTGGCTCGGAGTGGCGCCACCTCTCCCTCTGTACTGCTCCTTGTCTTCTGCTGGTCGTGCGCCACTGGACATACTTCACTTTAGACATCCAGTTTTTATTCAAGTAACAGTACTGTACATACAATGCCTACTGCCTCTCGTTCGCATGGCGTTCGAGTGCACCACTAGCGATGCTTCTGGTATGTTACTTGGCTCGACTGTACTCATCTTCTTGTACTCGCCTATTTGTGCTTGCGGGGGTTGTGCTCTGGCTCTTTGGTCCCGCCTCTCAACCATCATTCAACGATTATTCAACAGGTGTACAGGTTCCTGAGCCTATTGGGCTCTTATCATATCTACACTTGAAACTGAAACTGTGTAACTCTGTAACTGTGTTGTGGCACAGTTGTGCCCCTGCTCTGCAGGTGAATTTGTCCTGTCTGGCGCCTCTGTCGACCTGGTGCTGGTTCTCAACTTTTGGTGGGGTACTTGCCTAGTTGTGCTTCTGGGGTTGAGCTTTGGCTCTTTGGTCCCGCCTCTCTCTCCTGTCGGTCGACGGTGTGTGCAGTTTCCGGAGCCTACTGGGCTCTATCTTCTCTATGTTCCTGTGGGTGGAGTCTGCCTCCACCACGTCGCTTCCTAGTGCATTCCGATTCCTATCTCATCTGACATTGATCGGGTTCTTTTTCATGTCTGTGGCTCCTTTGGGTACTCGGCTCCTCCTGTGTCTCCTTGTACATGTCCCACCCTTGGTCACTGCTCCATCCTTGTTTACTCTGTCACTTCCCTGCTTGGAAGGGTTGCATCGATGGCTCCTAACAGGGGTGTTGTGTGTTTTGTTTGGACACCTTGCGTGTGTCTTCAGTGCCTTTCCTTTGTCCATGTATTTTGTTCTTTGTTGTCCTGTGGGGGCTCTGCCCCGCATTTCAGTGCTTTTGGTTCGTTTGTCGATACTGGGTTTTTTCCCTATTTTTGGACNCGTCCTTCTATTCTTTCGGTAGTTATCCCATTGGATGCCTCGGGGATGTGCGTCTCATTCTTCCCTGCTGGAGCTGGTTATGTTGCTCCTTGGGGTTGCGGGGTCGCTGTTTTTAGCTAAGCATTTTGCGATTCTGGACGCAGGTCCCTGGTTCTTGGGACCAGGTTATTGGTCTCCCACTTGCGGGTTTCGTCTTGGGGGCAGTGTGTGGTTCTCCTATCATTGCGAAGGGTCCTTCGGTCTTTGATAGGGTTGGCTTGTCTTCCCTTCGCGGTTGTTCTGGGACCGTCGTCTGGGATTGTCCTGTCACCTCATGTTGGGTGGTGCTGGCGAGCCGCTCCTGCTTGCGTTAAGTGTTGCGGTTCCTTCTGCTCCATTCCACTTGCTGTCCTGGGCGTTGTTCCCCTCGGGCCTACTCTAGAGTTTTGGGGCCGTCCTGGTCGTTGGCCTGGGTGGTCTTTGTCTTCTCGTTTTGGTCTTTGTTTTGTCTCTGGTTTTGGTTGTTGAGTTAGGACGTGTGGTATCCACCTCCCGGTTCCTTCCCTGTTTTACTTATCTTTGGGGAGGTAGCTCAGGGAGCCGACGGGGCTCCCCCCAGAAAACCAGCGTTGAATGTAATGAAACGCCATTTTCTGGGTGAGTCCCGGAGGCTCCCCGGCATCCCGCCCTCCCTCCCTCCCTCGGTCGGCGGCGTTTTTCGCGTTTTTGACATCCAGCCTAAGAACTGAAGGTTGGGTCACCGGCGGTGGGGTTTGGGGCTCCCCCCTTCCCCCTTCCGGGAGGGGGTTGCGCAGACGGAGGCGCGGCAACATGATGACGTCATGAGGATTAATTTCGTTTGGGGAGTTCTGTTCGCCTGTTCGGTCTTCGGTCGCAATAGTTTACCAGAATAGGGGTTTGTTTTGGGGCGCCTACCTTTCTGGGTGCCTTTCCCGGTCGATAGCAGACATAGAATGCTCCCAATAATAAGGGAGGTTTCTGTAGGCCATTGCTCCTCGTGCCTCTCTAGAGGGGCCAGGTTCTGGCTCGTGGTCCCCGGTAGGCAAGAACTCCATGCATTGACTGATGCCAGAAAGTTATACATATCCATTCAGCCTGGATAGCTCCGGGGAGCCTCCGGGACTCACCCAGAAAATGGCGTTTCATTACATTCAACGCTGGGTTTTTTTCCAGTGAATAGCACTTCTATACCTGAAAAGAAAAAACACTAAACATAAAAGTTTGAGTTGTTTCTACAAATGCTGTTTAAATTTGAGATCATTTGAAGAAAATTGGTCAAGTTTTATTAGACTGCAAAATTATATAAATTTTTCTGAAACACCCTGTACTGTAGATGTTTTTAAAGAATTTATTTAATCAATTTTAAATTAACATTTTACTAGCAAGATTTGGATTTAGTTACTTATGTTTAGATACATAAATTGTAGATAAGTTACTTTTAAGTTCTTAAGAAGACAAGATTCAGATTTTCATCATAAGGAACTTCTGTAATCTTATTTATTTTGAAAAGTACTCTGTATTCCCTAGTACTGACTCATAGAAACCCTTTTCTGTTCTATTTTATATATGATCTTTCTCTACACTGTTTTATATAATAAGTCCTTCCCTTACAAATTTCCTTTATCAGTTAGTTTAGTTCATATATTTATTATGCACTCCATACCCATCCTATGGTCAGTAGTGGAAAGGGTTACAGAGGTACATTATGGGCTTAGGGACTGAACCCACAATTCATTTAGCTAAGCAAGTTAGTCTTCATAACCTAGTTACAAATTGTAATGTATATTGTCATATCATAATGGGTTTGAGACCGATTAAAAGGACAG
>WNGS01000702.1:20218-33730 GCA_020271785.1 Procambarus virginalis | reverse complement strand
AATTATTATTATGGCTTGCTGGGGAGATGAGTTTTTCTTATTTGGGACGTTGAACAACCGCGGACCTCTGATGTTTATACAGTGTTCTCTGATTGTGCCCATGGCACCTCTGCTCTTCACTGGTTCTGGTTCTGCATTTTCTTCCAGTTCGTTCACTCCAGTACGTGTTATTTTACTGTGCAGATTAGGACTTCCCTCCAGTATTTCCATGTGTATATATTTGGTATCTCTCTCTCTCCTCTTTCTAGTGAGTACATTGGAGAGCTTTGAGACGATCCCAATAAATTTAGGTGTTTATAGTCGTCTATGCGTGCCGTATATGTTCTCTGTATTCCCTCTATTTCAGCAATTTCTCCTGCTCTGAAGGGGTGCTATCTTAGCCGCTAACATAGTACATATTCGTGCTATACTAGGCATATCAATCATTAAGTTCCTTTTTGGGACTTTTTTTTAGTTGCCTCTACAAAAGTAGTAGAACAAAATGATGGCTGCAACAGTACTTTTTAGTCGGAGTTCTGTTGCTGGGGCAAGATTCACGAAGCAGTTACGCAAGCACTTACGAACCAGTACCTCTTTTCTCAATCTTTGTCGGCATTGTTTCCAATTATTAAACAGTTAATGAGCTCCGAAGCACCAGGAGGCTGTTTATAACAAAAACAACAGTTGATTGGCAAGTTTCATGCTTGTAAACTGTTAAATAAATGTAACCAAAGCCGTCAAAGATTGAGAAAAGATGTACACGTTCGCAAGCACTCGTAAATGCTTGCGTAACTGCTTCGTGAATCTGGCCCCAGGTTCGTAAGTGCATGCGTAACTGCTTCGTGAAACTGGCCCCAGGTTCGTAAATGCATGCGTAACTGCTTCGTGAATCTGGCCCCAGGTTCGTAAGTGCATGCGTAACTGCTTCGTGAATCTGGCCCCAGGTTCGTAAGTGCATGCGTAACTGCTTCGTGAATCTGGCCCCAGGTTCGTAAGTGCATGCGTAACTGCTTCGTGAATCTGGCCCCAGGTTCGTAAGTGCATGCGTAACTGCTTCGTGAATCTGGCCCCAGGTTCGTAAGTGCATGCGTAACTGCTTCGTGAATCTGGCCCCAGGTTCGTAAGTGCATGCGTAACTGCTTCGTGAATCTGGCCCCAGGTTCGTAAGTACTTGCGTAACTGCTTCGTGAATCTGGTCCACGATCATCCCGAGGTTCTCGTGCTTCGAGAAGCCTCTCGATGATTCTGAAACACCCAAAACGCCTGTCTCCAGCTCCGTCCTCATCAACAAAGGCCAAATGATCATTAATCTACCCACCAACCTTCTTTGTTATTGGAGGTTATCTTGAGATGATTTCGGGGCTTTAGTGTCCCCGCGGCCCGGTCCTCGACCAGGCCTCCATCCCCAGGAAGCAGCCCGTGACAGCTGACTAACACCCAGGTACCTATTTTACTGCTAGGTAACAGGGGCATAGGGTGAAAGAAACTCTGCCCATTGTTTCTCGCCGGCGCCCGGGATCGAACCCGGGACCACAGGATCACAAGTCCCGCGTGCTGTCCGCTCGGCCGACCGGCTCCCTTATGGATGAAAAACTATTTACACACGACTCACAACTGATGATGTTCGAACATTTCTCGAACAGGGCTTCGTTGTTCGAATCGCAGCGCTGTAAATGCTTCACCCACGTACTTGTAAATGCTGTAAATGCTTCACCCACGTACTTGTAAATGCTGTAAATGCTTCACCTATGTACTTATAAATGCTTCACCCACGTACTTGTAAATGCTGTAAATGCTTCACCCACGTACTTGTAAATGCTGTAAATGCTTCACCCACGTACTTGTAAATGCTGTAAATGCTCCACCCACGTACTTGTAAACGCTGTAAATGCTTCACCTACGTACTTGTAAACGCTGTAAATGCTCCACCCACGTACTTGTAAACGCTATAAATTCTTCACCCACGTACTTGTAAACGCTGTAAATGCTTCACCTACGTACTTGTAAATGCTGTAAATGCTCCACCCACGTACTTGTAAATGCTGTAAATGCTTCACCCACGTACTTGTAAATGCTGTAAATGCTTCACCCACGTACTTGTAAATGCTGTAAATGCTCCACCCACGTACTTGTAAACGCTGTAAATGCTCCACCCACGTACTTGTAAACGCTATAAATGCTTCACCCACGTACTTGTAAACACTATAAATGCTCCACCCACGTACTTGTAAACGCTGTAAATGCTCCACCCACGTACTTGTAAACGCTATAAATGCTCCACCCACGTACTTGTAAACGCTATAAATGCTTCACCTATGTACTTGTAAATGCTTCACCCACGAACTTGTAAATGCTGTAAATGCTTCACCCATGTACTTGTAAACGCTATAAATGCTTCACCCACGTACTTGTAAACGCTATAAATGCTTCACCTATGTACTTGTAAATGCTTCACCCACGTACTTGTAAATGCAGTAAATGCTTCACCCACGAACTTGTAAATGCTGTAAATGCTTCACCCATGTACTTGTAAACGCTATAAATGCTTCACCTATGTACTTGTAAATGCTCCACCCACGAACTTGTAAATGCTGTAAATGCTTCACGCATGTACTTGTAAACGCTATAAATGCTTCACCTATGTACTTGTAAATGCTCCACCCACGTACTTGTAAACGCTGTAAATGCTTCACCCACGTACTTCAAATACAATTACATCACCAACAGAACCTAACACCTAACCTAACCTAACCTAACCTAACCTAACCTAACCTAACCTAACCTAACCTAACCTAACCTAACCTAACCTAACCTAAACACCTAACCTATGCCTATACACACAAAGGTATAACATTTAACAATAATACAGAAATGAGAACAAACCTATTTTTAATAAACAATAGGCTAAACTTTGTGAATGCGGCTTGGGGGGAGGGGATGGCCGCGGCTTTAACGAGCCTGACGTGAGGGCGGGTTGCTTGTGTTTGCCTGAAATATCTTCCCTGAGTCCTGCACATTGCTTCCGTTGCTTGCACTCTCCTCCGTTCAGCACACCGTATTAGATCTGTGAAGCCGTCTTGTAAACAGACTGCTGCTTGTATTGGTGACACTCGAACCATTGTGGAGAGCAGGTGCCAGCAGGTGCCAGCAGGTGCCAGCAGGTGCCAGCAGGTGCCAGCAGGTGCCAGCCGGTGCCAGCAGGTGCCAGCAGGTGCCAGCAGGTACAAGCAGGTATAAGCAGGTACCAACAGGTGCCAGCAGGTGCCAGCAGGTGCCAGCAGGTGCCAGCAGGTACAAGCAGGTATAAGCAGGTACCAACAGGTGCCAGCAGGCCCCAACAGGTACCAGCAGGCCCCAACAGATCCCAGCAGGTGCCAGCAGGTACCAACAGGTGCCAGTATGTCCCAACAGATCCCAACAGGTGCCAGCAGGTACCAGCAGGTGCCAGTATGTCCCAACAGGTACCAGCAGGTGCCAGCAGGTGCCAGCAGGCCCCAACAGGTGCCAGCAGGTGCCAGCAGGTGCCAGCAGGTACCAACAGGTGCCAGCAGGCCCCAACAGGTGCCAGCAGGCCCCAACAGGTGCCAGCAGGCCCCAACAGGTGCCAGCAGGCCCCAACAGGTGCCAGCAGGCCCCAACAGGTGCCAGCAGGCCCCAGCAGGTGCCAGCAGGTGCCAGCAGGTGCCAGCAGGTGCCAGCAGGCCCCAACAGGTGCCAGCAGGCCCCAGCAGGTGCCAGCAGGCCCCAACAGGTGCCAGCAGGTGCCAGCAGGCCCCAACAGGTGCCAGCAGGTGCCAGCAGGCCCCAGCAGGTGCCAGCAGGTGCCAGCAGGCCCCAACAGGTGCCAGCAGGCCCCAGCAGGTGCCAGCAGGCCCCAACAGGTGCCAGCAGGTGCCAGCAGGCCCCAACAGGTGCCAGCAGGTGCCAGCAGGCCCCAGCAGGTGCCAGCAGGTGCCAGCAGGTGCCAGAAGGTGCCAGCAGGTGCCAGCAGGTGCCAGCAGGCCCCAGCAGGTGCCAGCAGGCCCCAGCAGGTGCCAGCAGGCCCCAGCAGGTGCCAGCAGGCCCCAGCAGGTGCCAGCAGGCCCCAGCAGGTGCCAGCAGGCCCCAGCAGGTGCCAGCAGGTGCCAGCAGGCCCCAGCAGGCCCCAGCAGGTGCCAGCAGGCCCCAGCAGGTGCCAGCAGGTGCCAGAAGGTGCCAGCAGGTGCCAGCAGGCCCCAACAGGTGCCAGCAGGCCCCAACAGGTGCCAGCAGGCCCCAACAGGTGCCAGCAGGCCCCAGCAGGTGCCAGCAGGTGCCAGAAGGTACCAACAGGTGCCAGCAGGCCCCAACAGGTGCCAGCAGGCCCCAACAGGTGCCAGCAGGCCCCAACAGGTGCCAGCAGGCCCCAGCAGGTGCCAGCAGGTGCCAGCAGGTGCCAGCAGGCCCCAACAGGTGCCAGCAGGTGCCAGCAGGTGCCAGCAGGTGCCAGCAGGCCCCAACAGGTGCCAGCAGGTGCCAGCAGGTGCCAGCAGGTGCCAGCAGGCCCCAGCAGGTGCCAGCAGGTGCCAGCAGGTGCCAGCAGGCCCCAACAGGTGCCAGCAGGCCCCAGCAGGTGCCAGCAGGCCCCAACAGGTGCCAGCAGGCCCCAGCAGGTGCCAGCAGGTGCCAGCAGGTGCCAGCAGGTGCCAGCAGGTGCCAGCAGGCCCCAACAGGTGCCAGCAGGTGCCAGCAGGCCCCAACAGGTGCCAGCAGGCCCCAGCAGGTGCCAGCAGGTGCCAGCAGGTACCAACAGGTGCCAGCAGGCCCCAACAGGTGCCAGCAGGTGCCAGCAGGTGCCAGCAGGTACCAACAGGTGCCAGCAGGCCCCAACAGGTGCCAGCAGGTGCCAGCAGGTGCCAGCAGGTACCAACAGGTGCCAGCAGGTGCCAGCAGGTGCCAGCAGGTGCCAGCAGGTGCCAGCAGGTGCCAGCAGGTGCCAGCAGGCCCCAACAGGTGCCAGCAGGCCCCAACAGGTGCCAGCAGGCCCCAGCAGGTGCCAGCAGGTGCCAGCAGGTGCCAGCAGGCCCCAACAGGTGCCAGCAGGCCCCAACAGGTGCCAGCAGGCCCCAACAGGTGCCAGCAGGTGCCAGCAGGTACCAACAGGTGCCAGCAGGCCCCAACAGGTGCCAGCAGGCCCCAACAGGTGCCAGCAGGCCCCAGCAGGTGCCAGCAGGCCCCAACAGGTGCCAGCAGGCCCCAGCAGGTGCCAGCAGGTGCCAGCAGGCCCCAACAGGTGCCAGCAGGCCCCAGCAGGTGCCAGCAGGTGCCAGCAGGTGCCAGCAGGTGCCAGCAGGCCCCAACAGGTGCCAGCAGGCCCCAGCAGGTGCCAGCAGGTGCCAGCAGGTGCCAGCAGGCCCCAACAGGTGCCAGCAGGCCCCAGCAGGCCCCAACAGGTGCCAGCAGGTGCCAGCAGGCCCCAACAGGTGCCAGCAGGCCCCAACAGGTGCCAGCAGGCCCCAGCAGGTGCCAGCAGGCCCCAGCAGGTGCCAGCAGGCCCCAACAGGTGCCAGCAGGCCCCAACAGGTCCCAGCAGGCCCCAGCAGGCCCCAGCAGGCCCCAGCAGGCCCCAGCAGGCCCCAGCAGGCCCCAGACACACATACACACACACAGTAGACATGTGAGGACGAGAGCAGGAGTCAGCTTGTCACAAGGTCCGCCCGCACCATGCAAACCATCCAGCATAACTACCACCACTTCTCTCTGCTGGTTATACCCCAGGGGTATAACCCCAGGGGTATAACCCGGGCACTCGTGGGTATACTCTCACCCACCACACCCCTGCCCCACCCACTGCCCCACCCCTTCAACCCCCACCCTTTTCACTGTTCCCCATTTCATGAATTCTCAACTACCACCTTTTTTTCAACAATCCCCTGTATTAGAATCTATAGCTAAGTATTTTGTATATCAGGATCATGTCCCCCCCTTCAGTTATTCTTCAAATAACGTTACGTATCTCTCAATCTATCCTCCTGCTACAATTTCTTCATCACTGATGTCCTCAAGGGGACATGTACCGCTCGAGATGGTCGAGTTATAGTTCCCTAGCCCCGGCATCCCGTCTCCCGGTCAGTTGACTCAATGACTGGCGTTACTTGTTCTGTCTGTTGATGCAACTTGATTAATTGACCTCAATTTTCTCTTGCAACCCGTGCCATTTGTCAAGCAACTTTTATATGCGAGATGTTTTTTGCAGATATCTTTCACAAGGCAAACCAACAGGAGACGAAGGCAACAGGAGACGAAGCAACAGGAGACGAAGGCAACAAGAGACGAAGCAACAGGAGACGAAGCAACAGGAGACGAAGCAACAGGAGACGAAGGCAACAGGAGACGAAGCAACAGGAGACGAAGCAACAGGAGACGAAGAGCAACAGGAGACGAAGCCAACAGGAGACGAAAACAGGAAATAAACCAGTAGGAGACAAGCCAACAGGTGGCAAAATAGCATAAGGAAGGTCAGGAGAAATCTCAACAGCATAAATTTATGTAGAAGACAAGCCAGCTGGAGACAAGCCAGCTGGAGACAAGCCAGCTGGAGACAAGCCAGCTGGAGACAAGCCAACTGGAGACAAGCCAGCTGGAGACAAGCCAACTGGAGACAAGCCAGCTGGAGACAAGCCAGCTGGAGACAAGCCAGCTGGAGACAAGCCAGCTGGAGACAAGCCAGCTGAAGACAAGCCAGCTGGAGACAAGCCAGCTGGAGACAAGCCAGCTGGAGACAAGCCAGCTGAAGACAAGCCAGCTGGAGACAAGCCAGCTGGAGACAAGCCAGATGGAGACAAGCCAGCTGGAGACAAGCCAGCTGGAGACAAGCCAGCTGAAGACAAGCCAGCTGGAGACAAGCCAGCTGGAAGCAATCAATATGAATACAAAACACCAGGTGGCAAGACACCTGTTGTGGGATGCAACTTGCATCCCACAACGAGGAAAACAACAAGCTAAAAGCCGCCAGGAAAAAATAAAGCCATTAGCAGGAGCCCGGAGTGAAGACAGCGAGCCAAAACGTTGACCAAGCCATCAGCCCTATCAGATAACAGGATGAAGGCATTGAGTAGATCTAGGCAACACATGAAGTTTCAAGCTAAACTTTCTAATATGCTGCACTCACCTGAGGTTCATAGAAGAAGAACGAAATCTGATTGTGTATTTTGGTTCTACAAGGTAGCCAACTCCATCAAAATATTAAATATGTACCCAACTCAATTAATGATTAATCAACCAATTACTCCATGGGATAACTGGGATTTATCAGTTGATTTTGTAAATGCGCCCAAGAAAGATAGTGTGCACTCTACATTATTAAAACAGTTAACACTGAAAAGCATCAATGAGAGTACTCAGAGTATGGGTAACGATGTGTATCAGTGCTATACCGACGGCTCTGTAGAAGAGGGTGGACGATGTACCGGATGTGCATGTAATATATTTGAACAATCTTCTCTCATACATACAGCAATGAAGCGCGTCAATGACTGGGCAAGTACAACTCAAACCGAACTTGCAGGCATATACCTTGCCACTGAATTTTTAAAAGACAAAGGCAGTGGACTTATATACTGTGACTCGCAGAGTGCACTCCTGGCATTGAACGCACATAGTAGTGACACCCAGAAAATAGTCAGTGATATTCGAATGAATGTTTTAGCTGCTAAAGAAAACAGATTTGAAATTAAATTCCTATGGATACCATCACATGTTGGCATCTCAAGGCATGACACTGTTGATATGCTTGCAAAGACAGCCTGTAGAAAACCAGTGGTAGAAATTGATATGGGTATTTCATTAGCAGTGACAAAGAGAATACTTAAACAAATATCTAATGAAGATCTCACCGACCTAACAAATTCACAAAGACCTGAAAGTTGTAGCATTAAATATTATGATAGATATCGTGAGGAAACATTCACATATGGGACTAATAGAACAAGAACCCGGCAATGTGATGTTATAGTGGCCAGAATACGCCTGGGATATAGACGTATCTGGCAGCTTTCTCAAAACCCAAATGTCGAGTACACAATGTGTCAACTTTGTGAAAGAGAAAACATGCACTCTCTTGAACATTATATTGTAGAATGTCCCATACTGGCTGACTTTCGCCCCCCTGGGCTAAGGTATGCTGAACTGTGTAATTACTATATGAGTACTGGAACACTTGATGATATATTGGACTTGTACCCAAGATTGACCATGTAATAGATTAATTATACAATGTATGTGATGTAACTATATAACCTGAGCTTGTAAAAGCACCTTAATCACCTTCAGTGATTAAGTGCTTAATTGCACACTAGTTTCTTTATCAGCTATCTCACCCTGTCAGAGTAAATGAGATAAATGTCTGTGAATGCATGTGTGTATATATGTATATGTGTGTGTATGTGTATGTATGGGTATAAAGTTATATGGAAGCTGATCAGAATTACATTTCACCTTTGTAAATGTACATTAATGACACTGTGTAGAAGACACATCGAACACTTTATGTAAGGCATACATAAATCTGTGTATCTATGTATTTACGTATATAGGTTAGCTTAGCATTTTTAAAGCACCGACTCACCTTCAGTGGTTGATTGTTCAATAAACCCTTAAAATATATGTTTAACACATCTCTAACCCTGTCCATGGAGGACAGAAGAAAATGTATATATGCTGGTTAGCATTGTAAATGTGTGGCCACGTCTGTGGTAGAAAACAATAAAAAAAAATAATAAAGATACAGGATAGCCAGGCTCCCCCTCCTCCCCCCCCCCCATCCCTTGTTCCTGTTATCAGGAGCCTCCAACAGAGGCGTGGACGGGGTGACACCGGGAGGGGGGGGGGGCACGGGANTATATATATATATATATATATATATATATATATATATATATATATATATATATATATTGATAAATCTTCCAGGAGCACATGAATGATCCACTTAGAAAAGCAACCATGCACCGAGCAACCATGCACCGAGCAACCATGCACCGAGCAACCATGCACCGAGCAACCATGCACCGAGCAACCATGCACCGAGCAACCACACACCGAGCAACTACGCACCGAGCAACCATGCACCGAGCAACCATGCACCGAGCAACCATGCACCGATCAACCATGCACCGAGCAACCACACACCGAGCAACTACGCACCGAGCAACCATGCACCGAGCAACCATGCACCGAGCAACCATGCACCGAGCAACCATGCACCGAGCAACCATGCACCGAGCAACCACACACCGAGCAACTACGCACCGAGCAACCACGCACCGAGCAACCATGCACCGAGCAACCATGCACCGAGCAACCATGCACCGAGCAACCATGCACCGAGCAACCATGCACCGAGCAACCATGCACCGAGCAACCATGCACCGAGCAACCACACACCGAGCAACTACGCACCGAGCACCACGCACCGAGCAACCATGCACCGAGCAACCATGCACCGAGCAACCATGCACCGAGCAACCATGCACCGAACAACCATGCACCGAGCAACCACACACCGAGCAACTACGCACCAAGCAACCACGCACCGAGCAACCATGCACCGAGCAACCACGCACCGAGCAACCACGCACCGAGCAACTACGCACCGAGCAACCATGCACCGAGCAACCACACACCGAGCAACCACGCACCGAGCAACTACGCACCGAGCAACCATGCACCGAGCAACCACACACCGAGCAACCACGCACCGAGCAACCATGCACCGAGCAACCATGCACCGAGCAACCATGCACCGAGCAACCATGCACCGAGCAACCATGCACCGAGCAACCACACACCGAGCAACTACGCACCGAGCAACCACGCACCGAGCAACCATGCACCGAGCAACCATGCACCGAGCAACCACACACCGAGCAACCACGCACCGAGCAACTACGCACCGAGCAACCATGCACCGAGCAACCACACACCGAGCAACCACGCACCGAGCAACCATGCACCGAGCAACCATGCACCGAGCAACCATGCACCGAGCAACCACACACCGAGCAACCATGCACCGAGCAACTACGCACCGAGCAACCACGCACCGAGCAACCACGCACCGAGCAACCATGCACCGAGCAACCATGCACCGAGCAACTACGCACCGAGCAACCACGCACCGAGCAACCACGCACCGAGCAACCATGCACCGAGCAACCATGCACCGAGCAACCACGCACCGAGCAACCACGCACCGAGCAACCACGCACCGAGCAACCACGCACCGAGCAACCACGCACCGAGCAACCACGCACCGAGCAACCACGCACCGAGCAACCACGCACCGAGCAACCACGCACCGAGCAACCACGCACCGAGCAACCATGCACCGAGCAACCACGCACCGAGCAACCACGCACCGAGCAACCACGCACCGAGCAACCACGCACCGAGCAACCACGCACCGAGCAACCACGCACCGAGCAACCATGCACCGAGCAACCACGCACCGAGCAACCACGCACCGAGCAACCACGCACCGAGCAACCACGCACCGAGCAACCACGCACCGAGCAACCACGCACCGAGCAACCACGCACCGATCAATCATTAATAAAATCAACCATTCCACTGGCGTATCTCTCAGCAGTTGCTGCTTATTTCCCCACAAGGCGTATACGCCAGCGAGCTGTGACGTGAGCTGGTTACTCTGTCTGCTGTCCTGGGAGACTGCTACCCTGGGAGTCTGCTGCCCTGGGAGTCTGCTGCCCTGGGAGTCTGCTGCCCTGGGAGTCTGCTGCCCTGGGAGTCGGCTGCCCTGGGAGTCTGCTGCCCTGGGAGTCTGCTGCCCTGGGAGTCTGCTACCCTGGGAGTCTGCTACCCTGGGAGTCTGCAACCCTGGGAGTCTGCTGCCCTGGGAGTCTGCTGCCCTGGGAGTCGGCTGCCTTGGTAGTCTGCTGCCCTGGGAGTCTGCTGCCCTGGGAGTCTGCTGCCCTGGGAGTCTGCTGCCCTGGGAGTCGGCTGCCTTGGTAGTCTGCTGCCCTGGGAGTCTGCTACCCTGGGAGTCTGCTGCCCTGGGAGTCTGCTGCCCTGGAGTCTGCTACCCTGGGAGTCTGCTGCCCTGGGAGTCTGCTACCCTGGGAGTCTGCTGCCCTGGGAGTCTGCTGCCTTGGTAGTCTGCTGCCCTGGGAGTCTGCTGCCCTGGGAGTCTCCTGCCCTGGGAGTCTGCTGCCCTGGGAGTCGGCTGCCTTGGTAGTCTGCTGCCCTGGGAGTCTCCTGCCCTGGGAGTCTGCTGCCCTGGGAGTCGGCTGCCTTGGTAGTCTGCTGCCCTGGGAGTCTGCTGCCCTGGGAGTCGGCTGCCCTGGGAGTCTGCTGCCCTGGGAGTCGGCTGCCCTGGGAGTCTGCTGCCCTGGGAGTCTGCTGCCCTGGGAGTCTGCTGCCCTGGAAGTCTGCTGCCCTGGGAGTCTGCTGCCCTGGGAGTCTGCTGCCCTGGGAGTCTCCTGCCCTGGAAGTCTGCTGCCCTGGGAGTCTGCTGCCCTGGGAGTCTGCTGCCTTGGGAGTCTGCTGCCCTGGGAGTCTGCAGCCCTGGGAGTCTGCAGCCCTGGGAGTCTGCTGCCTTGGTAGTCTGCTGCCCTGGGAGTCTGCTGCCTTGGTAGTCTGCTGCCTTGGGAGTCTGCTGCCCTGGGAGTCTGCAGCCCTGGGAGTCTGCTGCCCTGGGAGTCTGCTGCCTTGGTAGTCTGCAGCCCTGGGAGTCTGCAGCCCTGGGAGTCTGCTGCCCTGGGAGTCTGCAGCCCTGGGAGTCTGCTGCCTTGGTAGTCTGCTGCCTTGGAGTCTGCTGCCCTGGGAGTCTGCAGCCCTGGGAGTCTGCTGCCTTGGTAGTCTGCTGCCCTGGGAGTCTGCTGCCCTGGGAGTCTGCAGCCCTGGGAGTCTGCTGCCTTGGTAGTCTGCTGCCTTGGGAGTCTGCTGCCCTGGGAGTCTGCAGCCCTGGGAGTCTGCTGCCTTGGTAGTCTGCTGCCCTGGGAGTCTGCTGCCATGGTAGTCTGCTGCCCTGGGAGTCTGCAGCCCTGGGAGTCTGCTGCCCTGAGAGTCTGCAGCCCTGGGAGTCTGCTGCCTTGGTAGTCTGCTGCCTTGGGAGTCTGCTGCCCTGGGAGTCTGCAGCCCTGGGAGTCTGCTGCCTTGGTAGTCTGCTGCCTTGGGAGTCTGCTGCCCTGGGAGTCGGCTGCCTTGGTAGTCTGCTGCCCTGGGAGTCTGCTGCCCTGGGAGTCTGCTGCCCTGGGAGTCTGCTGCCCTGGGAGTCGGCTGCCTTGGTAGTCTGCTGCCCTGGGAGTCTGCTACCCTGGGAGTCTGCTGCCCTGGGAGTCTGCTGCCCTGGGAGTCTGCTACCCTGGGAGTCTGCTGCCCTGGGAGTCTGCTACCCTGGGAGTCTGCTGCCCTGGGAGTCTGCTGCCTTGGTAGTCTGCTGCCCTGGGAGTCTGCTGCCCTGGGAGTCTCCTGCCCTGGGAGTCTGCTGCCCTGGGAGTCGGCTGCCTTGGTAGTCTGCTGCCCTGGGAGTCTCCTGCCCTGGGAGTCTGCTGCCCTGGGAGTCGGCTGCCTTGGTAGTCGGCTGCCTTGGTAGTCTGCTGCCCTGGGAGTCTGCTGCCCTGGGAGTCTGCTGCCCTGGGAGTCGGCTGCCCTGGGAGTCTGCTGCCCTGGGAGTCGGCTGCCCTGGGAGTCTGCTGCCCTGGGAGTCTGCTGCCCTGGGAGTCTGCTGCCCTGGAAGTCTGCTGCCCTGGTAGTCTGCTGCCCTGGGAGTCTGCTGCCCTGGGAGTCTGCTGCCCTGGGAGTCTCCTGCCCTGGAAGTCTGCTGCCCTGGGAGTCTGCTGCCCTGGGAGTCTGCTGCCTTGGGAGTCTGCTGCCCTGGGAGTCTGCAGCCCTGGGAGTCTGCAGCCCTGGGAGTCTGCTGCCTTGGTAGTCTGCTGCCCTGGGAGTCTGCTGCCTTGGTAGTCTGCTGCCTTGGGAGTCTGCTGCCCTGGGAGTCTGCAGCCCTGGGAGTCTGCTGCCCTGGGAGTCTGCTGCCTTGGTAGTCTGCAGCCCTGGGAGTCTGCAGCCCTGGGAGTCTGCTGCCCTGGGAGTCTGCAGCCCTGGGAGTCTGCTGCCTTGGTAGTCTGCTGCCTTGGGAGTCTGCTGCCCTGGGAGTCTGCAGCCCTGGGAGTCTGCTGCCTTGGTAGTCTGCTGCCCTGGGAGTCTGCTGCCCTGGGAGTCTGCAGCCCTGGGAGTCTGCTGCCTTGGTAGTCTGCTGCCTTGGGAGTCTGCTGCCCTGGGAGTCTGCTGCCTTGGTAGTCTGCTGCCCTGGGAGTCTGCTGCCATGGTAGTCTGCTGCCCTGGGAGTCTGCAGCCCTGGGAGTCTGCTGCCCTGGGAGTCTGCAGCCCTTGAACTCTTGAAGGCCTCTTGAACTCTTGAAGGCCTCTTGAACCTTCTCAGCGACTGTGTTACGAGAGTAGCGAGAGTTTCCTGCACTCCTTGGTGTCCCCGGATACATATGACATGTATCGGATACATATACATGTCATATGTATCCGACGTTATTTTTAAGAGGA
>WNGS01000702.1:0-15190 GCA_020271785.1 Procambarus virginalis | reverse complement strand
TAAACTTGTATTTATATGACAGGATGGGCCGGTGGCTGAGTGGACAGCACGCTGGACTCGTAATCCTAGGGTCCGGGTTCGATCCCCGCTGATGGCAGAAACAAAATGGGCAGAGTTTCTCTCACCCTGATGCCCCTTGTTACCTTACAGTGAATAGGTACCTGGGAGTTAGACAGCTGTTACCGGCTGCTTCCTGGGTGTGTGTGTGTGTGTGTGAAAAAATAATACTTAGAAACAGTTGATTGATTGACAGTTGAGAGGCGGGGCGAAGGAGCAGAGCTCAACCCCCACAAGCACAACTAGGTGAATACCCACACACAGCATGAGTGGTACACGAACAAGGGGACACAGGTGGAGACTGAGTACCCAAATGAGCCACAGAGACGTTAGAAAAAACTTTTTCAGTGTCAAGAGTAGTTGGCAAATGGAATGCATTAGGCAGTGATGTGGTGGAGGCTGACTCCATACACAGCTTCAAATGTAGATATGACAGAGCCCAGTAGGCTCAGGAATCTTTACATCAGTTGATTGACAGTTGAGAGGCGGGACTAAAGAGCCAGAGCTCAACCCCTGCAAGCATAACTAGGTGAGTACACAAGCGCAACTAGGTGAGTACACACATGCACAGACAGTACACACACACACATACACACCCAAGCACAACTAAGTGAGTACAAACTAGGTGAGTAAAACTAGGTGAGTACACATATACACACACAACTAAAACATTCCGTACAGTACATCGAAGGGGGGAAGGGGGATCGCAATAGATGCCGATATTTCTTAAAGCTTGGCACTTGGGCCGACCACGACTGGCCTAAGACACTCCCATACCCTCCATGTTTCAAGTTGTAAAGCTGGATGAAGCTAACCCAAGCGTTTCGTCCCCTCCTTGCTTTAGACAGACAGGTAGACAGATATTCTATTTATAGATATTTCAATATATGGATAAACACACACACACACACACAACACACCACACACACACCCACACACCACACACACACACACACACACAACATGGTTTAATGGTTTAATCAGAGATGTAGACTAGCTAAGCAACAAAGTAAAAGGGCATGGAGAAACTATAGGAATAACAGGACACTGGAGAGCAGAGAAGATACCAGAATGCCAGGAATGAATATGTCAGGATGAGAAGAGAGGCGGAAAGACAATACGAAAACGACATCGCAAGCAAGGCAAAGACTCAGCCTAAATTGCTGCATAGCCACATCAGGAGAAAAACAACAGTAAAGGAACAGGTTATGAAATTAAGGATAGGGGCAGAAGGATTCACTACAAACGACAAGGAAGTATGTGAGGAACTGAATAAGAAATTCCAAGAGGTCTTCACCCTAGAACAAGGAGAAATCCCAGAGTTAAGAGAGGGGATAGCTAACCAGGAACCACTGGAAGAGTTTGAGATTACAAGCGGGGAAGTAAGAAAGTGTTTACTAGAGTTGGATGTGACAAAGGCTATAGGCCCAGATGGAATCTCCCCTGGATACTTAAGGAAGGAGCAGAAGAACTGTGCCTACCACTCTCCATAGTGTATAACAAATCTCTGGCAACAGGGGAACTGCCAGAAATTTGGAAAGCAGCTAATGTAGTCCCGATATACAAGAAAGGGGATAGACAGGAGGCACTGAATTACAGGCCAGTGTCCCTAACCTGCATACCATGCAAGCTGATGGAGAAGATTGTGCGAAGAAAGCTAGTGGAGCACCTGGAGCGAAAGAACTTTGTAACACAGCACCAACATGGATTCAGGGATGGCAGGTCCTGCCTCACAGGGTTACTTGAATTCTACGACCAGGCAACAAAAATAAGGCAAGAAAGAGAAGGGTGGGCAGACTGCATATTTTTGGATTGTCAGAAAGCCTTTGATACAGTGCCACACAAGAGGCTAGTGAAAAAGCTGGAGATGCAGGCTGGAGTGAAAGGGAAGGTACTCCGTTGGATACAGGAGTACCTAAGCAACAGGAGACAAAGAGTCAGTGTGAGGGGTGAGGTCTCAGATTGGCGAGACGTTACGAGTGGAGTCCCGCAGGGGTCAGTCCTTGGACCTATACTGTTTCTGATATATGTAAATGATCTCCCAGAGGGTATAGAATCGTTTCTCTCAATGTTTGCCGATGATGCAAAAATTATGAGGAGGATTGAAACTGAGGACGATAGTAGGAGGCTACAAGACGACCTAGACAGACTGAGTGAATGGTCCAACAAATGGCTGTTGAAGTTCAACCCGAGTAAATGCAAAGTAATGAAACTAGGCAGTGGAAACAGGAGGCCAGACACAGGATACAGAATAGGAGATGAAGTACTTAATGAAACGGACAGAGAGAAAGATCTAGGAGTTGATATCACACCAAACCTGTCTCCTGAAGCCCACATAAAAAGGATAACATCTGCGGCATATGCGAGGCTGGCTAACATCAGAACAGCGTTCAGGAACCTGTGTAAGGAATCATTCAGAATCTTGTACACACATATGTAAGACCAATCCTGGAGTATGCAGCCCCAGCATGGAGCCCGTACCTTGTCAAGCACAAGACGAAGCTGGAAAAAGTCCAAAGGTATGCCACTAGACTAGTCCCAGAACTAAGAGGCATGAGTTACGAGGAAAGGCTGCGGGAAATGCACCTTACGACACTGGAAGACAGAAGAGTAAGGGGAGATATGATCACAACCTACAAAATCCTCAGAGGAATCGACCGGGTAGACAAGGACAAACTATTCAACACTGGGGGGACGCGAACAAGGGGACACAGGTGGAAACTGAGTACCCACATGAGCCACAGAGACGTTAGAAGGAACTTTTTCAGTGTCAGAGTAGTTAACGGATGGAATGCATTAGGCAGTGATGTGGTGGAGGCTGACTCCATACACAGTTTCAAGTGTAGATATGATAGAGCCCAGTAGGCTCAGGAATCTGTACACCAGTTGATTGACAGTTGAGAGGCGGGACCAAAGAGCCAAAGCTCAACCCCCGCAAGCACAAATAGGTGAGTACAAATAGGTGAACACACCACACACACACATATATATTAATATATATATATATATAATATATATATATATTATATATATATATATATATATTATATATATATATATATATATAGTATATGTTTATCAATAGTATCAAGGCAATATTTAAATTGGCAGTGGATAGTAAATATTTTCAAGGATTTTAACCAAAATGGGATTTTTTGTAAGATTTTGGCATAATATTGATATACACCTGGTGGCAGTTGTGCAGTGCCCACACCTGCACCGCGCCACGGCACTGTTGTACCAGGCACACGGTATAGTGCACACACCTGTACCATGATACGACACTGTTGTACCAGGCACACGGTACAGTGCCCACACCTGCACCGCGCCACGACACTGTTGTACCAGGCACACGGTACAGTGCACACACCTGTACCATGACACGACACTGTTGTACCAGGCACACGGTATAGTGCACACACCTGTACCATGACACGACACTGTTGTACCAGGCACACGGTACAGTGCACACACCTGTACCATAACACGACACTGTTGTACCAGGCACACGGTACAGTGCACACACCTGTACCATGACACGACACTGCTGTACCAGCCACACGGTACAGTGCCCACACCTGTACCAAGTACACGGTACAGTGCCCACACCTGAACCAAGCACACGGTACAGTGATCCCACACCTGTACCAAGTACACGGTACAGTGATCCCACACCTGAACCAAGCACACGGTACAGTGATCCCACACCTGTACCAAGCACACGGTACAGTGCCCACACCTGTACCAAGCACACGGTACAGTGCCCACACCTGTACCAAGCACACGGTACAGTGCCCACACCTGTACCAAGCACACGGTACAGTGCCCACACCTGTACCAAGCACACGGTACAGTGCCCACACCTGTACCAAGCACACGGTACAGTGATCCCACACCTGTACCAAGCACACGGTACAGTGATCCCACACCTGAACCAAGCACACGGTACAGTGATCCCACACCTGTACCAAGCACACGGTACAGTGCCCACACCTGTACCAAGCACACGGTACAGTGATCCCACACCTGAACCAAGCACACGGTACAGTGATCCCACACCTGTACCAAGCACACGGTACAGTGCCCACACCTGTACCAAGCACACGGTACAGTGATCCCACACCTGTACCAAGCACACGGTACAGTGATCCCACACCTGTACCAAGCACACGGTACAGTGCCCACACCTGTACCAAGCACACGGTACAGTGATCCCACACCTGTACCAAGCACACGGTACAGTGATCTCACACCTGTACCAAGCACACGGTACAGTGATCCCACACCTGTACCAAGCACACGGTACAGTGATCCCACCTGTACCAAGCACACGGTACAGTGATCCCACACCTGTACCAAGCACACGGTACAGTGATCCCACACCTGTACCAAGCACACGGTACAGTGATCCCACACCTGTACCAAGCACACGGTACAGTGCCCACACCTGTACCAAGCACACGGTACAGTGATCCCACACCTGTACCAAGCACACGGTACAGTGATCCCACACCTGTACCAAGCACACGGTACAGTGCCCACACCTGTACCAAGCACACGGTACAGTGATCCCACACCTGTACCAAGCACACGGTACAGTGATCTCACACCTGTACCAAGCACACGGTACAGTGATCCCACACCTGTACCAAGCACACGGTACAGTGATCCCACCTGTACCAAGCACACGGTACAGTGATCCCACACCTGTACCAAGCACACGGTACAGTGATCCCACACCTGTACCAAGCACACGGTACAGTGCCTACACCTGTACCAAGCACACGGTACAGTGATCCCACACCTGTACCAAGCACACGGTACAGTGATCCAACACCTGTACCAAGCACACGGTACAGTGCCCACACCTGTACCAAGCACACGGTACAGTGATCCCACACCTGAACCAAGCACACGGTACAGTGATCCCACACCTGTACCAAGCACACGGTACAGTGCCCACACCTGTACCAAGCACACGGTACAGTGATCCCACACCTGTACCAAGCACACGGTACAGTGATCCCACACCTGTACCAAGCACACGGTACAGTGCCCACACCTGTACCAAGCACACGGTACAGTGATCCCACCTGTACCAAGCACACGGTACAGTGATCTCACACCTGTACCAAGCACACGGTACAGTGATCCCACACCTGTACCAAGCACACGGTACAGTGATCCCACCTGTACCAAGCACACGGTACAGTGATCCCACACCTGTACCAAGCACACGGTACAGTGATCCCACACCTGTACCAAGCACACGGTACAGTGCCCACACCTGTACCAAGCACACGGTACAGTGATCCCACACCTGTACCAAGCACACGGTACAGTGATCCCACACCTGTACCAAGCACACGGTACAGTGCACACACCTGTACCAAGCACACGGTACAGTGATCCCACACCTGTACCAAGCACACGGTACAGTGATCTCACACCTGTACCAAGCACACGGTACAGTGATCCCACACCTGTACCAAGCACACGGTACAGTGATCCCACCTGTACCAAGCACACGGTACAGTGATCCCACACCTGTACCAAGCACACGGTACAGTGATCCCACACCTGTACCAAGCACACGGTACAGTGCCCACACCTGTACCAAGCACACGGTACAGTGATCCCACACCTGTACCAAGCACACGGTACAGTGATCCCACACCTGTACCAAGCACACGGTACAGTGATCCCACACCTGTACCAAGCACACGGTACAGTGATCCCACCTGTACCAAGCACACGGTACAGTGATCCCACACCTGTACCAAGCACACGGTACAGTGATCACACACCTGTACCAAGCACACGGTACAGTGCCCACACCTGTACCAAGCACACGGTACAGTGATCCCACACCTGTACCAAGCACACGGTACAGTGATCCCACACCTGTACCAAGCACACGGTACAGTGATCCCACACCTGTACCAAGCACACGGTACAGTGATCCCACACCTGTACCAAGCACACGGTACAGTGCCCACACCTGTACCAAGCACACGGTACAGTGATCCCACACCTGTACCAAGCACACGGTACAGTGATCCCACACCTGTACCAAGCACACGGTACAGTGATCCCACATCTGTACCAAGCACACGGTACAGTGATCCCACCTGTACCAAGCACACGGTACAGTGATCCCACACCTGTACCAAGCACACGGTACAGTGATCCCACCAGTACCAAGCACACGGTACAGTGATCCCACACCTGTACCAAGCACACGGTACAGTGATCCCACACCTGTACCAAGCACACGGTACAGTGCCCACACCTGTACCAAGCACACGGTACAGTGCCCACACCTGTACCAAGCACACGGTACAGTGCCCACACCTGTACCAAGCACACAGCACAGTGATCCCACATTTCCTAATGTTCTCACATTAATAAAGCCTCTTTACCTGCTGGATTTATTGCATAAGTTAATCCATCACTTTATTAGATTTAAGGTAACACTAATCCTTACTTCCGGGTCCATCCGCAGACAGCCTTACTAATATCCACTTTATTGACCCCGAGGTTCAGGGCCACTTTATTGACCCAGAGGTTCAGTGACACTATTGACCCCCGAGGTTCAGTGCCACTATTGACCCCGAGGTTCAGTGACACTATTGACCCCCGAGGTTCAGTGACACTATTGACCCCCGAGGTTCAGTGACACTATTGACCCCCGAGGTTCAGTGACACTATTGACCCCCGAGGTTCAGTGACACTATTGACCCCCGAGGTTCAGTGCCACTATTGACACAGAGGTTCAGTGACACTATTGACCCCGAGGTTCAGTGACACTATTGACCCAGAGGTTCAGTGACACTATTGACCCAGAGGTTCAGTGCCACTATTGACCCAGTGGTTCAGTGCCACTATTGACCCAGAGGTTCGGTGCCACTATTGACCCCGAGGTTCAGTGCCACTATTGACCCAGAGGTTTAGTGCCACTATTGACCCAGAGGTTCAGTGCCACTATTGACCCCGAGGTTCAGTGACACTATTGACCCCCGAGGTTCAGTGACACTATTGACCCAGAGGTTCAGTGACACTATTGACCCAGAGGTTCAGTGACACTATTGACCCCGAGGTTCAGTGACACTATTGACCCTCGAGGTTCAGTGACACTATTGACCCCGAGGTTCAGTGACACTATTGACCCCCGAGGTTCAGTGACACTATTGACCCCCGAGGTTCAGTGACACTATTGACCCCCGAGGTTCAGTGACACTATTGACCCCGAGGTTCAGTGACACTATTGACCCCCGAGGTTCAGTGCCACTATTGACCCCGAGGTTCAGTGACACTATTGACCCCCGAGGTTCAGTGACACTATTGACCCCGAGGTTCAGTGACACTATTGACCCCGAGGTTCAGTGACACTATTGACCCCGAGGTTCAGTGACACTATTGACCCCGAGGTTCAGTGACACTATTGACCCGAGGTTCAGTGCCACTATTGACCCCGAGGTTCAGTGACACTATTGACCCCCGAGGTTCAGTGACACTATTGACCCCGAGGTTCAGTGCCACTATTGACCCAGAGGTTCAGTGCCACTATTGACCCAGAGGTTCAGTGACACTATTGACCCAGAGGTTCAGTGCCACTATTGACCCAGAGGTTCAGTGACACTATTGACCCCCGAGGTTCAGTGACACTATTGACCCCCGAGGTTCAGTGACACTATTGACCCCCGAGGTTCAGTGACACTATTGACCCCCGAGGTTCAGTGACACTATTGACCCCGAGGTTCAGTGCCACTATTGACCCAGAGGTTCAGTGCCACTATTGACCCAGAGGTTCAGTGACACTATTGACCCAGAGGTTCAGTGCCACTATTGACCCAGAGGTTCAGTGACACTATTGACCCCCGAGGTTCAGTGACACTATTGACCCCGAGGTTCAGTGACACTATTGACTCAGAGGTTCAGTGCCACTATTGACCCCGAGGTTCAGTGACACTATTGACCCCGAGGTTCAGTGCCACTATTGACCCAGAGGTTCAGTGACACTATTGACCCAGAGGTTCAGTGCCACTATTGACCCAGAGGTTCAGTGCCACTATTGACCCAGAGGTTCAGTGACACTATTGACCCAGAGGTTCAGTGCCACTATTGACCCAGAGGTTCAGTGCCACTATTGACCCAGAGGTTCAGTGCCACTATTGACCCAGAGGTTCAGTGCCACTATTGACCCAGAGGTTCAGTGCCACTATTGACCACCGAGGTTCAGTGCCACTATTCCCAGAGGTTCAGTGCCACTATTGACCCAGAGGTTCAGTGACACTATTGACCCCGAGGTTCAGTGCCACTATTGACCCAGAGGTTCAGTGATACTATTGACCCCGAGGTTCAGTGCCACTATTGACCCAGAGGTTCAGTGCCACTATTGACCCAGAGGTTCAGTGCCACTATTGACCCAGAGGTTCAGTGACACTATTGACCCAGAGGTTCAGTGACACTATTGACCCCGAGGTTCAGTGACACTATTGACCCAGAGGTTCAGTGACACTATTGACCCCCGAGGTTCAGTGACACTATTGACCCCCGAGGTTCAGTGACACTATTGACCCCCGAGGTTCAGTGCCACTATTGACCCAGAGGTTCAGTGCCACTATTGACCCAGAGGTTCAGGGCCACTATTGACCCAGAGGTTCAGTGATACTATTGACCCACGAGGTTCAGTGACACTATTGACTCCGAGGTTCAGTGCCACTATTGACTCAGAGGTTCAGTGACACTATTGACCCCCGAGGTTCAGTGACACTATTGACCCCCGAGGTTCAGTGACACTATTGACCCCGAGGTTCAGTGACACTATTGACCCAGAGGTTCAGTGACACTATTGACCCCGAGGTTCAGTGACACTATTGACCCAGAGGTTCAGTGACACTATTGACCCCCGAGGTTCAGTGACACTATTGACCCCCGAGGTTCAGTGACACTATTGACCCCCGAGGTTCAGTGACACTATTGACCCCGAGGTTCAGTGACACTATTGACCCAGAGGTTCAGTGACACTATTGACCCCGAGGTTCAGGGCCACTTTATTGACCCCGAGGTTCAGTGACACTATTGACCCAGAGGTTCAGTGACACTATTGACCCCGAGGTTCAGTGACACTATTGACCCAGAGGTTCAGTGACACTATTGACCCCCGAGGTTCAGTGACACTATTGACCCCCGAGGTTCAGTGACACTATTGACCCCGAGGTTCAGTGACACTATTGACCCAGAGGTTCAGTGACACTATTGACCCCGAGGTTCAGTGACACTATTGACCCAGAGGTTCAGTGACACTATTGACCCCCGAGGTTCAGTGACACTATTGACCCCCGAGGTTCAGTGACACTATTGACCCCGAGGTTCAGTGCCACTATTGACTCCGAGGTTCAGTGACACTATTGACCCCGAGGTTCAGTGCCACTATTGACCCCCGAGGTTCAGTGACACTATTGACCCCCGAGGTTCAGTGACACTATTGACCCCGAGGTTCAGTGCCACTATTGACCCAGAGGTTCAGTGACACTATTGACCCCCGAGGTTCAGTGACACTATTGACCCCCGAGGTTCAGTGACACTATTGACCCCGAGGTTCAGTGCCACTATTGACCCAGAGGTTCAGTGACACTATTGACCCAGAGGTTCAGTGCCACTATTGACCCCCGAGGTTCAGTGACACTATTGACCCAGAGGTTCAGTGACACTATTGACCCCCGAGGTTCAGTGCCACTATTGACCCCCGAGGTTCAGTGACACTATTGACCCCCGAGGTTCAGTGACACTATTGACCCCCGAGGTTCAGTGACACTATTGACCCCCGAGGTTCAGTGACACTATTGACCCCGAGGTTCAGTGACACTATTGACCCCCGAGGTTCAGTGACACTATTGACCCCCGAGGTTCAGTGACACTATTGACCCAGAGGTTCAGTGACACTATTGACCCCCGAGGTTCAGTGCCACTATTGACCCCCGAGGTTCAGTGACACTATTGATCACCGAGGTTCAGTGACACTATTGACCCCGAGGTTCAGTGACACTATTGACCCCCGAGGTTCAGTGACACTATTGACCCCCGAGGTTCAGTGACACTATTGACCCCCGAGGTTCAGTGACACTATTGACCCAGAGGTTCAGTGCCACTATTGACCCCCGAGGTTCAGTGACACTATTGATCACCGAGGTTCAGTGACACTATTGACCCCCGAGGTTCAGTGACACTATTGACCCCCGAGGTTCAGTACAATTCTCGCTTCCAAAACCTAACACTTTGTATTTGTTAACACTGAATGGGCATAAACTTCAAGACGGCCTCCCCAGCAGACAGCTCCCCAGCAGACAGCTCGCCAGCAGACAGCTCGCCATCAGACACCTCGCCAGCAGACACCTCGCCTGCAGACACCTCGCCAGCAGACACCTCGCCAGCAGACACCTCGCCAGCAGACACCTCGCCAGCAGACACCTTCCCAGCAGACACCTCGCCAGCAGACACCTCGCCAGCAGACACCTCCCCAGCAGACACCTCGCCAGCAGACACCTCGCCAGCAGACACCTCTCCAGCAGACACCTCGCCAGCAGACAGCTGCCCACCGGACTCCTCTCCGTTTATATTAACAAAAGGTAAACACAATGTGGGTGTTTGGCCTCAGGTGACACGCACTCCGACCTTCCTCTTGATCCTCTGGTGCTGAACGCCGCTGAAAACCTTCTTAGTGAAGATAAACAATATTAGTGTATTTCCATGACGCCTACTTCGCATAAATTGATGCAAAATGACGAGAAACTTGTGAGCCACAAACGCAGTCTGGCGGATCCATGCTGAGATTGAGTGTGTTTTCTTCAAGGTAATTACAATTAGAAACTTACACAGATCATTACATAATGTTGAGCTGAATTCGCCACGATTAAAGTCTCTGTTTTTATCATTCATCTTAGGATATTTGGCCAGAGACCCGGCAGCTTTTTAGGTAAGCAGTTCCTAAAATGGTGGCGGGTCTCCGGCCAAATATCCTCCTAATATCAACTATAAAAAAAGATCCTTCAAGCAAGGAGAGCTGAGTCAGTTCCAAATCACCTCGTAAAACATACGTAAGAGAAAGTGTTCATGTCTAACAACTTTACTCTCAATTTACTTATATTATATATATATATATATATATATATATATATATATATATATATATATATATATATATATATATATATATATATATATTACACACACGAGGAAGAAACATGTTAAAAATAGAGAATGCTAAACGCGTTTTCGGCTTAACTCGCCTTCATCAGAGCATTTTTAGAATGAAGAAACATGGTAACCCCGTCCCCTCGTGCTCACCACTCCCCTATTACCTCGTCCTCCCACTCCCCTGTCCCCTCGTCCTCCCCACCATCCCCCACTCCCCTGTCCCCTCGTCCTCCCCACCATCCCCCACTCCCCTGTCCCCTCGTCCTCCCCACCATCCCCCACTCCCTCCTCCGATGCGTTCCCAAATGATCTCATGTTTCCATCAAATTATCTGATGTTCCCATCACTGAAAAATAAGAAGAACAGTTGAAAAAAACGAAATGAAAAACAATGAAAAAAAAAAAAAAATAAACTATACTCATGAAATGTAAATTCCAACGCAATGTCACACAAAATAATTAAATCAAAATGAAGATAAATCGAAATCTATGAAAATTCCATTCATCAATGCAATCGGAAACATTGAATTGGAATCGTAACATATTTAGTATAGCGTGTGTTGCTTTTATGTGCAACAGATGGCGTTGTTTTTCATAAAAAACATATTTTTACCTGTCACAGGTGTGGCATCTATATAATAGGTATATAAAAAGACGCGCATATTCGAATGGAACGTTGTGTCAAAATTTCAAGGCACTCAGTGAAGAACTTTCGGTGATTACAGCGTGTGTTACTTTTATGTGCAACAGATGACGTTGTTTTTACACAAAAGCATGTTTTTACCTGTCACAGAGGTGACATCTATATGGTAGGTATATAAAAACACGCTCGTATGCGAATGGAACGTTGTGTCAAAACTTCAAAGCAATCGGTGAAGAACTTTCGAAGATTAGCGGTTTTGAACAAACGAACATTTACATATATATATATATATATATATATATATATATATATATATATATATATATATATATATATATATATATATATATATATATATATATATATATATATATATATATATATATATATATATATGTCGTACCTAGTAGCCAGAACGCACTTCTCAGCCTACTATGCAAGGCCCGATTTGCCTAATAAGCCAAGTTTTCATGAATTAATTGTTTTTCCACTACCTAACCTACCTAACCTAACCTAACCTAACTTTTTCGGCTACCTAACCTAACCTAACCTATAAAGATAGGTTAGGTTAGGTTAGGTAGGGTTGGTTAGGTTCGGTCATATATCTACGTTAATTTTAACTCCAATAAAAAAAAATGACCTCATACATAATGAAATGGGTAGGTTTATCCTTTCATAAGAAAAAAATTAGAGAAAATATATTAATTCATGAAAACTTGGTTTATTAGGCAAATTGGGCCTTGCATAGTAGGCTGAGAAGTGCGTTCTGGCTACTAGGTACGACTATATATATATATATATATATATATATATATATATATATATATATATATATATATATATATATATATATATATATATATATATATATATATATAGCTGGCGAGAAAGAATGAGAAAATAATATTGCGGAAATAATCACCCTCCAGTTCTCAGACCTTGAGTGTTTAGAAACACCAGAAGGATGAGGACGGACGCACCTGAAGGAGGCTAACTCTGTGAAGGTGTCTGGAGGCTGGCTGGTCAGAGGCTCTGGTGACTCTGGGCTCTACAGCGGAGACTCTGGGCTCTACAGCGGAGACTCTGGGCTCTACAGCACTCATAAGGTACACTTTCCTTGTCAGCACCGGAGGTGTTAGAGGGACCCCTGGAGCCCTGTAGTGGTCACGACAGCCACTTCATCAAGACTCTTCAGAATGGAACAATTATTACTGAGAATGTCATTTGCAGTGATCAAGTATATGTCAATTTATGTTTTAAAATAAGGTTACAAGCACTCGCGCTTGTTGGTTGATGTGGTGGTTGGTTGATGTGGTGGTTGGTTGTTGTTGCTGGGAGTGGTTGTTGCTGGGAGTGGTTGTTGCTGGGAGTGGTTGTTGCTGGGAGTGGTTGTTGATGGGAGTGGTTGTTGCTGGGAGTGGTTGTTGATGGGAGTGGTTGTTGCTGGGAGTGGTTGTTGCTGGGAGTGGTTGTTGCTGGGAGTGGTTGTTGCTGGGAGTGGTTGTGGCTTTCCCATTTTCCCAGATAACCAGGAGCTATAACATGAGAGTTCCAGAGACAAGAATTGTCAGAGGACAAAAGAAGTAACTTGGAAGTGCATTTGTGTGTTAATATGAAGGCCACTTCTAGTTATCGTGGATGGACGGCGACCTTGTATGTACAGAGAATCGTTAAGTCCAATATAATAATTAATGGACCTTAAGAACCAAAAATATATGGTGGCAGCAGTGGGATTGTCAAGTCCCCTTCGAGCAGTTAGTCTTGGCTGCAGTGTTCCATTGACGTGTGTGCCTAATAAGGTTCCCCAACGTCAAGAAACTGTTGTACTAAAGTGTCCACTCCTAACTTACCAGAGAACCCAAAACAGAAAATGGGAATGTCAATTTCGCAAGTCGCTATCATTTTCTAGTACGACGATTTTTGGCCTTAGGAACAGTATACGTCAAAATGCGACGTTCTTTAGGATGTCAGGTTGGGTTGCAACTGTTTATCCGATGCCGTGTTTGATTGAATACCTTTACCTTCATAAATACTGTAAAACAACATAGGAACAGTTTGCCCATGTGAACACACTACGCCTCACCTTTCTCTGTAGACCAACAATTAAGTTGAAAGAGGAAAATAAACCCCCTTAAAAAATGTTAAATCTGGTTTGTACGAGAAGAAATTAGTTTTACTCTAAAATAATGAAAGATTCAAACATAAAGAGAAAGTATTTTTTCTTCTAGAGAAAAACTCATCTTAATTAGCGGAACAATTTTGGGAAGTATATTTATACTCCTTTGGTGTATGATTTGTAAGTGAAGAATATTTATACAATATGTCGGGATATCTTATCGGGAGCCGGTCGGCCGAGCGGACAGCACGCTGGACTTGTGATCCTGTGGTCCTGGGTTCGATCCAGGTGCCGGCGAGAAACAATGGGCAGAGTTTCTTTCACCCTATGCCCTGTTACCTAGCAGTAAAATAGGTACCTGGGTGTTAGTCAGCTGTCACGGGCTGCTTCCTGGGGGTGGAGGCCTGGTCGAGGACCGGGCCGCGGGGACACTAAAGCCCCGAAATCATCTCAAGATGTCTCCACAGTACTGATATGTTTGTGGAGTCTGAACAAATCCAACTGATCCAAAATGAACAAATATTATGGATTTGTTCATTTGATATTGTTATTGTGATTTCTGTGTATATTTGTGGTGTATGATCACAATGTTTTGTTCACTTTAATACAGGTACCATACAGGACAGTGGCGAGGAGAAGGCAAACAGAAATACACAATACATGAAGTGACTAATTATTAATGAATGACTAATAAAACATGAAGTGACAAATGAGGTGATAAAGATGATTAAATCAGTATGAAATCTGTCATATTTCTTCATTAATAATTTAAGGTATCTCCTTTATGCATGTTAATGGTAATGACGAGGCTTCGCTTAATATACACTACATTTCTTTGAGATTATTTTATAATAATATCTGTATTTTTATTTTATACTATTTCAAAAAATATATATTTGAAATGTTTACATATTTCTATGTATAATAGACACTATTTCTTTGAGATTATTTTATAATATTTCTGTATTTGTATTTTATGCTATTTAAAAAATATACAACTTGAAATGTTTTATTAATACTTCCTTTGCTAGTAAATCTATTATTTTATCATTTTAGTTTTGTTTGAAGATTTATTACCAGAATATGTCATCCTTTATTGCTGCTTAGTACTGGAGGAAAAAGTCAAATATAAAATAATTTAGAGAGTTATAAAGCCTAAGCTCACCACAAATTTAC
>WNGS01000701.1:50176-65595 GCA_020271785.1 Procambarus virginalis | reverse complement strand
TGTGTCCGGACACCGCGATGGTGTGGTATTGGCTATATATTTAACCATATCTTGGGTTTCATTTAAGATATATTTACCTTGAAATGTAGTCACATTATCGTTTAGATCTGTGTTTATGCTGACATATAGACCTTTAATGTTACTTTGCATATATGCAAATGAATTACACAATTGATTCACTTGTTTGCAGGCCTTCGCATTCCCTGAGATAGCCATCACGTAACTATAAAGGCATATATCTTCACTTTCACTTCAGTTATATTTATGCTAAAGTATTAACATACAGCTTATATGTCTGTCTTTGTTATGACAGAAAACTTCGTTTATTACAGTATCTAGATTAAATTAACATGGTCTTTGAAAGGTCATAGTTCCCATCGGTAGGGAAAGCGTCGGCCAAGAAACCTTGTTTAAAATATGAATATCTTTCTGTCTAATAAGATATAATCTTTGTGATGGATTCACAAGAATTATTTGATCTCTGCCTTTCTGATAACTTATAAAATATAAGTTTTATTTGTGAATTTCTATTAATTAAATAATATATGAGAAGCGTGTTGGTTCGGTGTTCTATGAACAAAACGACATGGGTAGTTTAACCCTTTAACTGCGTTGCCTCCAAATATGACACCCCCGTGGTGCGCAGGAAATAAATTCTCTGGAAAAAATTCTTTTTTCTTTTTAAAGTGTCAAAAACCCTTCCCTCAGTATGGGTATGTAAAAAAAAAGTCGTAATTGTACTTACTTTGGCTGCTATGGGGTCCGTAAGTTGGGGCGTGACGTCATGATTCCCCGTGCGCCCGTGCTGTAAGCTCCCGGGGCGGTCGGGGCGGGGCGCGCGAGTTGCCGCGAATATATTTTCGTTCATTTTTTTCGCACAGTTCCAAATACATTTTATTTGTTTTTACGTACTAATCCTATGTATAGTGAACACGTACACTATATTATGGCAGTAAAACAACCGTACTGTCCGAAGACACTGTGTTACGTGCATGACACTTGTGTACACATATGCTGCACATATTTACTATGTATCATGCTAATTTATGTATACATATAATCTATTTACACACTACACACTGTCACACACTATATACATTCACCATCAACACACTCAGAACACCTCGAGTGAGAGCAGCCACACCCAGCCAGTCTCCCTCACTCCAACATCTTACTCGCCAACATTGCTCCTCCCACCATACTGTTATAGTTCTTATTACACATGTTCTATATACCTATCTACATGTTTTATTTACCAGAACTATGCAAGTAAGCCGGTATTGTGTCCAAACAGTACAGTGGCCACCATACACTGCATGAAAAATCACACAGCAGACGACGCTACGATTACGTCACCTCCCTCACCAAAATAGCTCCTCTCAACATTCTCCTGTTACTGTTCTTACACTATATACACACACTATATATACCCATGTACATATGTGTTGCCCATAGCGAACCACTAAGCTATTATGGTGAGCAAAACAAGAGTGGCAGCCACACACACACAATGAGGCTACCTCAATTCTCGCCCTCCCTCCCTCACCAAACTTTCCTCCTTCCACAATACTACGCACAACGCTAATTATAACCACAATCCTGCTATTATCACAATCCTGGTCACTAATTCCTGTAAATGAATAATTGACCACACGTTTATTTTGAAAAGGAACCTAAGAAATCATTTGAAAATTCCTAGATGGACGAAATAATGCTGTGGTGCTGTGAACATCGTGAACAGCATTGAATCACTGATAATTGAACATTGTACCCAGTCATTATCACACTCAGGCTCTTCTATAACACTATCATGGCTAAATGATACAAGTTATATATATATTTTGACATTATTAGGCGATGCTGTGGTCACACGCTGAACAGCAGTGCTGTGCGCTCATGCTGCGAGCGCCAGCCTTGGTTGCTCACACACTACTGAGGCTCCCACACCCGGGAATGTGGACCACGATTTTTTTAAAGATGGCGTCTGTTTACAAGAGCCCTGAGGAAGCTGATGTGAACCCCGTGTAGCCGCGGGAGATTTGAATGGAACGTGAAAAATACAAATACCCGGAGGCGCGTTGCGCAAACCAGACGCGAGCCTGCAGGCGCGTTGCGCAGTTAAAGGGTTAAGTAGCGAACGCATACAAACGAATAACGATAGTATCTATATAACAAAATCATTGTCCTGTGGTGTTGATTTAACTTCCAGACACATTTTTTAAAAATAAATATTAAATGTTTTGTGGCTGTTTATGAAAGATATTATTACAAACACCCATTCTACTTTACCCATTCTACTTTACCCATTCTACTTGTAAATTTGCGACAATTTGAGCAAAGAAGTGCGACGACTGGATCACTGTGTACAGGAGGCTGATATGGTAGCAAACACTCTCCAGGCGACCATATATCTTGGATAAGTCGCTCCACAATTTTGTCGCTTGGACCGTCGACTTCCTATGGCGTCACCTGCTACATATTTACTTCGAATTTCGATATGAAATTACATTATTTCAGAGTGAAAATAGGTTTGATCGTGTTCTACGTGCAGCACCAACATTACAGTCAGTAAATATATCATATTTCTTCATTACTTACGTAATACTAGGAGGATTTGGGTAGATTTGGGTAATTCTACGGACCGCTTGGGAAAGAACTTGGGATAGAGTGGTAGACGGTTGGAACAAGTTAGGCGAGGTGGTGGTGGAGGCCAAAACCGTCAGTAATTTCAAAGCATTATATGACAGAGTGCTGGGAAGACGGGACACCACGAGCGTAGCTCTCATCCTGTAACTACACTTAGGTAATTACACACTGTGTGTCCTCACTTGATTGAACTATATGGGGCGAGGCAGATTTGTTCCACCACGGAATTCCTTCTACCCATTGGCCTCAGGCTGTCCCTCCCCTCTATGTGAAAATAACAGAGGTCCTTCATCCACTATCAACAAAATAAAATCACAGAAAATCTATTTGTTATGTGTTTATCATTTTGAACATGGCACATGCTAGATCATTGGTCAACAATTCCATATCAAAATCATAACTACGTGTCTGTTATTGGTGGCCGCAAATATGATGTAATGGCCAGGATTTCCTAAGTTAACTATCAATCTCGATATAAATATTCATAAAAAATTGATTTATTATGAATTCTTCATTTTCACTATGGCATTTGATAGAACAATCACTTAACCACCGTGCTGCGCGGAGTTTATTGAGAAATTCCCCCGGTGCGCATGAAATGAAGTGTTCCCAAAAAATTCTTTTTTCTTCGTAAAATGATAAATTCCCTTCCCTGAACATGTCTATGTAAAAATAAATACCAAATTCCACTTACTTTGGCTGTAGGGACGTGGACAAAGTGCGCTGTGACGTCATCAGGGCCTGGTCGCCCGTGCGTGACTCGCCCAGACACGGTCGAGCGGGCCATTCAAGCACCGGGTGTTGCCACAAATATATTTTCAATTATTTGTTTTATGTATTTCCAATGCGGTTTTATTTGTTTTTTTATCGTATATGATGCATATTTGTGTCCTTTATAATATGCATACAGTAGAACGTTCATAATGTTCCATGGAACTGTGATACATGTGTCAGTAGTGTGTCCACAATAAATGTTTATTGTCGCAATATTACCTGTTAAAAATTCACTAAAATTACAATATGTACAGTTTCACACACTATTTTCACAGTAACACACTGTATTACACACTCAGTACTTCGGAATTGAGTAATAATCAACGAAGTAACCCATGGTACACAGCGCGACTTCGCTCAGTGCACCAGGTACAGATAAATTTTCGCTGCTTGTTTCTTCATTCTGTGTGCTTGCAAATAACGCACTCACATACACCCTTGGCTTTAGTACTTGTAGGTTGTATGTAACCAAGCTTGTAAAGCATAAGGTAGTATTGAAAAGATTATAGGAAAAGATCAATTTGTAAGATAGTCTTGAAAAGATCGCTTTGTATGGTCCCACACAGAAAGAGATTCAGCATACGTAAAGAGTGTCCGTCAGTCAGGAAGAGATTCAACTAGACTCAAGAGTGTCCGTCAGTTGAGAAGAGATTCAGGCATTCTTGAAAATATCTATGGAAAACACCAAAATGGAAGCCGCTAACACTGTTCATCTATGCCATTTGTATCAGATGCATCATCACTGAACGCAAAAAATGATTCATCTAAGTATCATCTAAATAAATAGCATAGAATTGCAAAGATGACGCTCAGAGCTTCAACTGGATACGCTCCTGTATCGTCCTCATTAGGTGCTGTATCACTTGCATCCGACCTTTGTGTTAGGTCCTTATTGCGCCTGGCTTCCCCAACATTATGACCCTTATGTTCTTCAAACAATAAGGTTTGAATTTCACTGACAGAGCATTATCTTCAACACCCGTCGGACAGGTGTTTGGGAGCCAGAGGCGCGTGCGCCACCCATGGTTGCTCATTCAGTACTAACCCAGCCAGCAGCCCCAGGGCATTCTGGGATTTTTTTCCAAGATGGCTGCCTCTCACTGGAGGTCCTAAGAGTCCATTTCGTACACAACCAAGCTCGTACACATTTAGAATTGGTTACGAAAAATCGAAAAGAGTTTTCTCGGTTGGCGCAGTTTCCCGCCGACCGAGAAAACTCGGTTGGCGCAGTTAAGTGGTTAAAAACAATTTGGTATATAATTGCTACATATATGAGCATTATTGAATCCAATCAAGCAAAATCATCTAATTTTCTCATCAAACTGACGAGAGGAGGGGACGGTTGGCGGGCCAGCAGGAAGGGGGTGGGGTTGTAGCATGTCAGCAGTAGAGGAGGGAGGGTGGCGGCCAGACTGGCAGGCCTTGGGTCAGATCAAGCCTCGTGACAGACCAAGCTTCGGGCCAGACCAGGCCAGATAAGGCCTCAGACCAGGCCAGACCAGGCTTCAGGCCAGACCAGGCTTCAGGCCAGACCAGGCCTCAGGCCAGACCAGGCCTCAGGCCAGACCTCAGACCAGACCACATCAGGCATCACGGCAGAGCAGACCCAGTCCCTTGCCAGGTCTCAGACCTGGCATACACTGCTAATTTAAGTGTGTGTGTGTCCACTCATTCCTAGCCTCGTGAAAGGCTTCAGTATCATGAAATACAGATTGTTTCATATCAACAATTACAAACTCAGATACATCCAGCAAATAATAAAATTAAATAATAGTTTATTAATATGAATAAGGAATTCACAAAGTAATGTACAAATAAGTACATACTGTACATTATTAATAAGTAAAAATGTTGACTGCGTAGAGGCTAGCTGGCCTACTCGCCCCTCTTAATACATCCCCTTACCACTGAAAGCTCCATTTAGTATGAATTCTTCATTTTGACTACGGAATATGATAGAGTGATGTGTTACAAGGAACTGAAACGCTAACATTTTCTCAGTTTATTTTGTTTAACCCATTAGTTGCGCAAGACATCATATGATGCGTTGAGTGACTTGCAGCAAATTGCGCTCAGCATCAAATAATGTTTTGGAGTACCGTGCAAGATTTAAACGGCCCGCGGATACACGGGGATCACCACACCTTCATCAGGGCTCTTGTAAACAGACGCCATTTTTTTTTAAATCGTAGGCCAAATTCCCGGGTGTGAGGGGCCTCAGTATTGAGTGAGCAACCAAGCCTGACGCACGCAGCATGAGCTCACAGCACTGCTGTTCAGCTTGTGACCACTGCATCGCCTAAAAATGCCATAATATACATGTTCTTGCTATTATTTAGCAATGATATTATTACAGAAATCCCCCTGACTGTGATAAAACTGACCAGGGTTCTGATAATAGCAGGATTGTGGTGATATTTAGCGCTGTGCTCCATTGAGGGAGGAGTAATGCTGTGGGAGGGAGGGTGGTGGCGTCGTCTTCTGACTGTGTGTGGCCACCTTTTATTGACTGCACTCACCATACCAGCTTAGTGGTTTGTTATGGTGAACACAAATGTAGATACTTATATATAACGTGTGTATAGAGGGTATAAACAGCAATAGGAATAGGTTAAGTGACGCCATTTTGGTGAGGGAGGTGCGTCGTCTGCACAACTTAACATGTTGTTTACTGGTGACCACTATGGTCTTTGGGCACTATACCAGTTTACTTGTACAAGTATGGTGAATAAAACAGGTAGATACTTATATATAATGTGTGTATATAGCATAATAACATGACAAACAGTATTGTTGGAGGAGAAATATTAGTGCGTCTGGCCTTGAGGGCGACCTCCACCTGCTGACTGTGTGAGTAGCTACGTCTTTGTGCCTTTACTCACCATACAAGCTTAGATGTACAGTTATGGTGAATAAAACATGTAAATACTTATATATAACATTTGTATATAAAAGCAAAATCAGTATGGTGGGAGGAGAATGGTGGCAAGTCAGGTGAGGTGAGGGAGGGAGGGAGTGGCAGCCAGTGGCGGGCTGCCACTGCCACTCAGCATACCAACTTAGTTTTTCGTTATAGTGAACACGAATGTAGATACTTATAACATCTGTATATAGTAAATAAAAGCAAAAACAGTATTGTGGGAGGAGAATGTGGGCGAGTCAGGTGACTTGAGGGTACCACAGATGTATACCCCTACTTGAAGCAGTGCTTCACTCAATCTGACCGAATTGTAATAATTGTCCATATATAAATGGTAACCTTTGTTCTTCAGTGGTTCAATCAAGCCCATAACTGTGTCAATCATCGTTTTCCCAACTCCAGAATAAATTTCAAAATCATAAATGTAGCCATTGTTGGCTTCAGCTAGTATGTAGAGCTTTATTCCATATTTATCTGGTTTATTGGGATTATAGGTCTTGAAAGATAGACGGCCACACCATGGCATTGTCCCTTCATCCAAACTCAAATTTTTATTGGGAATGTATATTGTCTTGAATCTATTTAGGAGATATTGCATGAGTGAGCGAACTTTGATACGTTTGTCAACTCCTTGGCCTTGTGGTATGGACTTATTGTTATAAACATGAAAATATCTAGCAATCAGTTCAAATCATTTACCATTCATAAAGGTGTTGAAACAAGGTATGTGCCAGAATCTGCCTGTTTGCCAATACATTCTAAGTCTTGGCAATGACCCATCAAGATCGTCAGTCCCAAATATCTGGCAATTTCTTTCACTGTCACTGGTTCCCATCTGTGCTTTGTCCTTTACCCAGTACGTGCCTTACTTTGGGAAGCATACAAATTAGTTTCATAGGCAATATATTTCAACAATTTTTGAGTCAGAAAGAGTTGAATGAAACCAAGAACAGTGGTAGGTATAGGAACAGTCAAGCCTGGTGTACCTGTAAAATTGTCCACAAAGGATGCAGTATTGTCACTACACCACCCTTCATCAGAATCTGTTGGTACTGGGGTACTTGTGGTATGTCTGGCTCTGGCACGAGCTCCAGTACCGTGCCGTGCACGAGTGGCAGTCTCAACCTCAGACTCTCTCACTACCAAAATCCTCATTAGCCTTCTCTGTTTTTGAATGTTCACTACTTGCATCAGTATCAGTACCGACATCAGTTTCTTCACTAGATGACCCAGACAAATCGTCAAATACAGCCTGAAACTTAGAGGGAGTTAGTCTCGCATGCTTGTACTTCTCCTGCACACTACTTAGCTTCTCCTTTTCATGCCTTTCTTTCGCAATTTTCTTCCTGGAAGGGCCTTGTTCATGATCATTATCCATCGTGGAGTAAGCGTAGATAGTTTCTAAAGCCGCAGTAAGAAATATAGCCACGGAAAATAGCCGAAATGTTCACACGTTTGAGACACAAGGGGAGGCGACACCCGGTCACAACAGTGGAGCGAAAACAATGGGCCTACGGCGTGTGCCGTGCCGCCTGCGGGCCACGAGGCACAACAAAGAAAATGGGAAGACATAGGCGCGCATTTTAAAAGCAGTCCCCCAAAAATCGGATAAAAACCTGATTTTGGCGATTATTTTAGTAGACGACGCAGCATTGCGTCATGCCCGTGATTACCAACAGTAAGCGGAGACGCAGCATTGCGTCATGCCCGGGCGAAAGTGTTATTAAAGAGTTTTCAGAGGCTGAGGGATACATACCGCAACAAGTGTTTAATTGTGATGAAACAGGACTGTTCTGGAAAAGATTGCCTAAAAGGACATACATCACCAAGGAGGAAAAATCATTGCTCGGACACAAGCCTATGAGAGATAGGTTTACGCATGTGCTGTGTTCAAATGCGAGTGGCGATTTGAAAATTAAACCCTTGCCTGTTTATCATTTTGAAAATATACTGTTTAAAAACCATTGGAAAGTGCAGAAAACCTAATGTATGTGATGTGGAAGGCTAATACAAGGGCATGGGGTAATACAAGGGCATGATGTAATACAAGGGCATGGGTGACTAGGATTTTTTTCGTAGTGGGTACATGAAGTGGTGTGCCCTGCCATAGAAAAATATCTGGAGAAGAAACATTTGCCACTCAAGGCTCTGCTTCTCCTCGACAATGCTCCTGCTCATCCTACAGGCTTGGAAGATGAATTGTTGCACAGATACAGTAAATTTCTCACAGTAAAGTTCCTTCCTCCTAACACCACTCCTCTAATTCAGCCTATGGATCAGAAAATCATACCGAATTTTAAGAAACTTTATGAAAGGGCACTTTTCCGGAAATGTTTTGAAGTGACTGAAGCCACAAAACTCACCCTCAAAGAGTTTTGGAAAGACCATTTTAACATTTGTAGTGCTTTGAAACTCGTTGACAAAGTCTGGCAAGAAGTGACTCAAAGAATCCAAATCTCTGGCTGGAGAAAATTGTGGCCTGAATGTGTGACAGAACTAGACTTTGAGGGGTTTGAGCCTGTAAATGATGTGCCTATTGTTGAGGAAATTGTTACTCTAGGCTGGCAAATGGGCTTGGAATTGGCTGGTGATGATGTGGAGGAGTTAGTGGAAGAACACAATGAAGAACTGACCACCGAAGAACTCCATGCCCTTCAAAGGAACAGCAAGAAGACCCAGCTGAGGATGTTTCTCCAGTGGAGGAGGATGAGGCAGTACAGAATGTCCCGGAGGAGGATGAGGCAGTACAGAATGTCCCGGAGGAGGATGAGGCAGGACAGAATGTCCCTTCTGCAACCATTAAGAAGTGGTGTCAGATGTGGGAAGAAATGCAAACTTTTATTGAAAAGACTCACCCAGAGAAAGCTGTAGTAGGGCGTTGCATTAATCTTTTCAATGACAATGTGATGCCTCACTACAGAGACATCTTGCAAAGAAGGGAAAACAATCTTCCATAGACAGATTTGTGAGAAAATCGAGCAGTGAGCCACAACCAGGACCTAGTGGTATGCAGGCAAAATGTGCCAGAGAATGCACCCCAGAGAGGACCTCACTGCCTGATGTTATGAAGGAAAGGGACTCCCCTTCCAAACAGTAATACCTCTCCTCCTCCCCCCCCCTCCTCACCATCTTTCATATGCCTACAGCATTCATCAGCAAGGGTAAGTAATAACTTGAACATAGTTTTGTGTGTTTATTTAGATGAATTAGGTATAAAATTTAGTTTGAAGTGAGGGTTTTTGGGTAGTCAGGAACGGATTAACTCATTTCCCATTACAGTGGCACCTCGACATACGATTGCCCCTACTTACGATAATTTCAAGTTACAATGTAAATTTCATCGAAAAATGCGACTCGACATCCGATGGTGTCGTCGACTTCCGATATTTGTTGGTACACGTTCGGGTCGACCGTGCGCGTGGTTCCCGGTCACGCGGCCGACCTGCCTCGGTTTACTACAGCTGCCAGCTTAATGACGATCGCACCAATAAGAAATTCTGCTTTTGTGGTGATTTTTTTGCATTTTGAACATTAAAGCAATTATTATATATCACACCATGAGTCCCAGGAAAGTCAATGGTAAGGCTCAACATATGAAAACCCATGTAAGGATGACCATAGAGCAGAAACAAGAGTACAAAATGTCTCTTCCTCAACAATTAAGAAAATGTGTGCAGCATGGGAAGAATTGCAAACCTTTGCTGAAACGACTCACCCAAATCAAGCTGCAGTAGGTCGTTGCCTTAACCAATTCAATGACACTGTGATGCATCATTACAGACAAATGTTAAAACGAACGGAAAAATAAATGTCTCTTGACAAATTTGTAGTGAGACAAACAAGCACTGAACCATAACCAAGTCCTAGTGGTATTCAGGCAAAACATAGGAGAGAGAGTACCCCAGAGAAAACATCACTGCCCGATGTGATAATGGAAGGGGACTCCCCTTCCAAACAGGAACAACTCTCCTCCCCCCCCTCATCACCATCTTCCATACACCATCAAGAGCCCTCCATAAAGGTAAGAGAAACTTTGGTACTGTATTGTAGTTAGAAAAAACATTGTATTCAGTATAAAATGTATTTGTATGTTAATATTTTGGAGGATGGGGAACGGATTAATTCAATTCCCTTTGTTTCTTATGGGAAAAATCGCTTCAACTTACGATATTTCGACTTACTATCCATCTCTGGGAACGGATTAGCATTGTAAGTCAAGGCCCCATTGTATATACAATCTATTTACACACTATACACTGTCACACACTATATACATTCACCATCAACACATTCAGAGCTGTCACACTCAGCCAGCCCTCCCTCACTGTGTATTCGTCAACATTGCTCCTCCCCTCATACAGCTATTCACACCAATGTTTCATGTTCTTTTATGTGTATTTACAACATATGTACACACTACACACACTCACACACTATATACATTCACCATCAACACATTTAGAACACCGCGAGTGTGAGCAGCCACACCCAGCCAGCTCTCCCTCACCCCAACATCTTACTCGCCAACATTGCTCCTCCCACCATACTGTTATTGTTTTTATTACACTATTTACACGTTATATATACCTATCTACAAGTTTTATTTACCAGAACTATGCAAGTAAGCTGGTATTGTGTCCAAACAGTACAGTGGCCACCGTACACTGCATGATAAATCATACAGCAGACAGCAGATGACACTACGATTACAACGTCACCTCCCTTACCAAAATAGCTCCTCTCAACATACTCCTGTTGCTGTTATTACACTATATACACACACACACTGTATATACCAATGTACATATGTGTTCCCCATAGCAAACCACGAAGCTAGTATGGTGAGCAAAACAAGAGTGGCTGCCACACAGTGAGGCTACCTCAATTCTCTCCCTTCTTCCCTCCCTCACCAAAATTCCTCCTTCCACAATACTAGGCACAACGCTAATTATAACCACAATCCTGGTCACTAATTCCTGTAAATGAATAATTGACCACAAGTTTATTTTGAAAAGGAACCTAAGAAGTCGTTTGAAGATTCCTAGATGGACGAAATTATGCTGTGGTGCTGTGGCTAGCTCTATGAACATCGTGAACAGCATTGAATCACTGATATTTGAACATTGTACCCAGTCATTATCACACTCAGGCTCTTCTATAATACTATCATGGCTAAATAATACAGGTTATATATATATATATTTTGACATTATTAGGCGATGCTGTGGTCACACGCTGAACAGCAGTGCTGTGCACTCACGCTGCGTGCGCCGGTCTTGGTTGTTCACTCACTACTGAGGCTCTCACACCCGAGAATGTGAACCACGATTTTTTTTAAAGGTGGTGTCTGTTTACAAGAGCCCTGAGGAAGCTGATGTGAACCCCATGTAACCACGGGAGTTTTGAATGGAACATGAAAAATACAAATACCCGGAGGCACGTAGCGCACCCCAGACGTGGGCCTGTAGGCGCGTTGCGCAGTTAAAGGGTTAAGTTAAAGTAGGAATTGTTGCCAACTGCTGTTGGCAGTGAATTGTCACTATCAATATTAATGTAATCAATTAGTCATTGATTGTTGATCATTCAAGAGACGAAGTGTTAATGCAAGAGTTTATTAAGGAGGGTTGCTGGAGTTGCCAGTAGCCCCACTAGTCATTGTTGTATCATTGAAGGTTACTAGTTTGATTGAATTGCACCTGCCTTGCAGGGGGGGCTGCAAGAGCGTAAAGTAACTGATAGGAGGTTACCGGAGACATGTCTCCTAACCTACCTTGTTGTTGTTGCAATTTGTGATTATAGATTAGTATCTATTTGCCTTATTGCATCCTCTGTGAACATTCAGTACTGTTCAGGTTAGTTCATTTATCTAGCACAATGCAATTGCAGGTAGGAACCTGTAGTTATACTCGTGGCTGGTGTCTAGCTGTCATAAAGGTGTCACAGTAAGGATTTCGAGTAACATCAGTGATATTTCTCGATGTTGTAGTAGTAAGTACTTGTTGAATAAACAGTGTTGTTAAGTTGAATGCTGTCTTTTGTTACCCCTCACACTATTAAGGATTTACATACGTTCTGCCACGTTACCTGAAATTACTGTTCTCAATTTGAGACTGCTTCTTGAGACTTGGACTAGATTCATAGCACCACAGGCGAGACTTGATAAACTTACAGACAACCTGAGAGACACGAGTCTTCAACCAGGAAATAGGGGAACCGGATCAACCCAGAGCACATACGATATCACTGAACCAGTGACAGTGTTTTTGTCACAGATAGCGACATAAAGCCGCAACCAGACACAAAACATGATGCACCCCCGGCCTAACCAAGCAACTACAACCCATGAACCCCTTCAGAAGCCTGCCGTCTCATTCTTCGCCCAAAAAAAGGAGAGGGCAGCAAACAAACAAAATGAGCCCCAAGACCAAAGGAGCAGAACCCTCTGTGCCAAAGAAGAGCATGGCAGCTCCCCAACCCATCCCACAAAGGCAAAAGCCCACAAGATCAAGGCATTCAAAAATCATCCCAGATCAAAGAGGCCAATACAAACCGAGGAAGAGAGAGAAATGAGAGCACCCGGTCCGAAGACCAAGAAGGCTCAGACAACACAAGAGCTGCCTGAGCTGCCGGAAATGAAAAACGCACAACAGAGCAAGCGGAATGGAGCGGAGGGGACATCCACCCTGAACGCAGCTGGAACGGCTCTGCCAATGCCGCTCGAAAAGAAGCGACAGTATTCTGCAAGAGATGCCAGTCCAGAAAAAGTCAAGATCGGACAAAACAACCATAACAGAAACTGACAAGACCCTATGAAGGGAATGGAAATGGCGGAAACACCACCAGGAGACAGCATACTGTTGCTGAGAGGAAGATTGAAGGTGGGACACTATCTAAGAAGCCACTCGCATCAAAAAGACCAGATGCAAAGTATGGAAGAAGAGGGCAAACCAGCGAGGTATCTCACCGGCCTGACCAACTGAAAGAGGCGGAGCCGCAGAAAACTTGGGGTTTGGACACCAAGCAAGTAAGCAAGCAAGCAGCGCCTGAAACCAAGGCTGGGCCAGCCATCATTGGGCCAGGAGAAGCACTCGCTCCCAATAGGATTCAAGCTGAGTCAACACCCGGAGCAACAGCCGGACCAAGTTACAGGAACTCACCTCGACCACTCCCGCTGAAAAGCGTCCACCTCGAAAGCCTCACAGTAGGGAAATGGCACCATGGAAAATGAGAGACGCTGGGACCATGCTGATGCGAAGAGGTACACCTCTAGGTGTCCAAACGTCTGGCAAGCCAAAAGAAAGGAGGAAATGGTGACTGTCCACTCCGCGGAAGAAGAATGAAGCATGACATGCCATCTGCTAGGATGTTGCACACTCCCTGAATGTTAACTGCGTGGAAAGTCAAATGCCAAGAACACAACAGAAGAGCCTGTCTAAGCGACTAGCCCCAAAGAGCCACGGGCCGCAGAGAATCCTTTTCCCCCAATTTGATACCAAAATGAACGATATAGTACGGATATTGAGGTCAGAACACTGGAAAGAGTATACACATTTTAGTGCGGGTGCACACTCCCAGGAAATGCCAGGCCCATTTTGGGGGTGGGCTGGGACGAGCACGCCATGCAAAGTGTTAACCCTCAAACCACTAAGGGCATTTTGGCCTACAACACCGCCAGGTGCAACAAAAAAAATCCAAAAAATTCTTTCGTCTTATAAAAGTGTTTAACCCTCAAACCGCTAGGGGCCCAAATGGAATTCACACCCACAGGCGCAACAAAAAAAAAATCCAAAAAATTCTTTCGTCTTATAGAAGTGTTTATTTTTGTTCCCTGATCACGGAAAAAATAACAAAAAAATCGTAGGTGGCATATTTTAGCCGCAATAGGGTAGGGAAGTGTGGCAAAAAAGGGGCATTGGCAGAGCCTTCGCCAGACGAGGTCTGCTCCGCCCGAGCTGTCAGACAGCAGTTGCCACAAATATATTATTACCTAATTATTTCAATGTCTCTGATTTATTTTTTCTTAGTTTTTTTGCAGTAATATTATTCCATACAGTGAATTGTGGTATATTTATATTATAAAATGTGTGAACCATTGCTGTACTCAAAATTATGGTGTGCATATAAGTGATTCTATTATTATGTTCATAAAACAATAAACAAATAGTTTTGCTGTTGTTACACTATATACACAGGTTATATATAAGTATCTGCATGTTTTGTTCACCATAACGAACTACTAAGTTGGTCTTGTGAGTCAAAAAGCAACGAGGAGTGGCCGCCAAACACCAGGGAGCCACTCACTGCCACTCCTTCCCTCAACACCACCTCACTCACCCTCATTCACCTCCCACAATACTGTTTTTGCATTTATTCACTATACACAGACATTATATATACGTATTTACATGTTTTGTTCACCATAACTGTACATCTAAGCTTGTATGGTGAGTAAAGGCACAAAGACGTAGCTATTCCACAGTCAGCTGATCGGCGGCCGCCCTCAAGGCCAGACGCACTAATATTTCTCCTCCAACAATATTGGTTGTGGTGTTATTACGCTATATACACACATTATGTATAAGTATCTACCTGTTTTATTCACCATACTTGTACAAATAAGCTGGTATGGTGCCCAAAGACCATAGTGGCCATCAGTAAACAACATGCCAAGTCGTGCAGACGACGCTCCTCCTTCACCAAAATGGCGGCTCCCAACCTACTCCTCTCGCTGTTATCTCACACTATACACACATTATATATAAGTATCTACATTTGTGTTCACCATAGCGAACCACTAAGCTGGTATGGTGAGTGCAGTCAATAAATGGTGGCCACACACAGTCATAAGACGACGCCCACACCCCTCCCTCCACAGCCGTACTCCTCCCTCCATCGAGCACAGCGCTAAATATCACCACAATCAAGCTGTTATCAGAACCCTGGTCAGTTTTATCAAAGTCAGGGGTCTTCAGTAATACTATCACTGCTAAATAATAGCAGTATCATTTATATTATGGCATTTGTAGGCGATGCTGTGGTCACAAGCTGAACAGCGGTGCTGTGAGCTCGTGCTGCGTGC
>WNGS01000700.1:12956-32990 GCA_020271785.1 Procambarus virginalis | reverse complement strand
CAAACATACAACAAGCAACATGAGCAACAAAACATACAACAAGCAACATGAGCAACAAAACATACAACAAGCAACATGAGCAACAAAACATACAACAAGCAACATGAGCAACAAAACATACAACAAGCAACATGAGCAACAAAACATACAACAAGCAACATGAGGAAAGCAGCATACAACAAGCAACACGATACATGGAGAACCAGACTCTTGGAAGTGGCAACAAGGAACTTTCTGAGCCAACATGTCAGGAACCACAAGAATGAGAAGGAATGACGAACCTGCTAGACTTGACCTGATATTCACCCTGAATGAGTCAGAAATAAGGGAAGTCAAATTTGAAGCCCCCATAGGAATGTGTGACCACAGTGTATTGATATTTGAGTACTTGGTGAGGTAGGGATAACCTATCCAAGGATGGGATTGGAAGGTAAAAGACTAAATTACCGAAGAGGAAAATATGAGGAGATGAGGAACTTCCTAATGGGAATACCATGGGAAACAGAACTCCGAGAGAAGAATGTACAGGATATGTTGGATTATGTCACCCAGAAGTGCCAGGAAACTGCCAATAGATTTATCCAGGTACAAATGGAGAAAAACGAAAAGCAACAGAAAAATTCATGATTCAACCAGGAATGTAAGGTAGCGAAGCAAGTGCGTAAAAGAACATGGAGAAACTACAGAAATAACAGAACACCAGAGAGCAGGGAGAGATACCAGAGGGCCAGAAATGAGTACCTCAGAGTGAGAAAGGAAGCAGAGAGACAGTTTGAAAATGGCATCGTGAATAAAGCCAAGACCCAACCAAAGCTGCTCCACAGCCACATCAGGAGGAAAACAGCAGTGAAGGAACAAGTGATGAAACTGAATAAAGGGGAGAATAGATACACAGAGAATGACAAGGAGGTGTGTGAAGAACTCAACAAGATATTCCAGGAGGTCTTCACAATAGAACAAGGAGAAGCCCCTGCACTAAATGAGGCAAACCAAGCAATCTTGGAGGAATTTGACCTCACCAGTGATGAGGTCAAAAGAAATCTGTTGGAGCTGAATGTGACAAAGGCTGTTGGGCCTGGCAGAATCTCTCCGTGAATACTAAAAGAAGGTGCAGAAGCACTAAGTGTGCCACACTATGGTGTATAACAGGTCACTGGAAACAGGAGACCTACCGGAAAGTTGGAAGACAGCTAATGTAGTCCCAATATACAAGAAGGGTGACAGGCAAGAGGCACTGAACTACAGGCCAGTTTCCCTAACTTGTATACCATGCACGGTGACGGAGAAGATCCTGAGAAAAAGGCTCAGAGCATCTGGAGGGAAATATCTTTGTAACACACCACTAGCATGGGTTCATAGATGGTAAATCGTGCCTCACAGAGTTAATAGAATTCTACGACCAAGCAACTAAAATTAGGCTAGAAAGAAAAGTGTGGGCAGACTGCATTTTCTTGGCCTGTCAGAAAGCCTTTGACACAGTACCCCATAAAAAGCTGTTACAAAAGTTGGAGTAACAGGCAGGAGTAAAAGGTAAGGTGCTCCAGTGGATAAGGGAGTATCGAAGCAACAGGAAACAGCGAGTAACTGTGAGGAGGGAGACATCAAAGTGGCAAGATATCATCAGCGGGGTCCAACAGGGTTCTGTACTTGGACCCTGTTACAGCCACAATGGGTCACAACCGGGTTCTTTGCTAGAGGAACTAAAGTTCTGGTATCCGGCCCCAAGTTAGTAGTGGCTTTCAAGGAGTGAGCTCGGTAATGCAAGTAAAAACACAATGGGGGAGGTGCATTGAATACGACACTTCATCAATTATCAATATATTCACATATAATCACTTTCCCATCACCTCATATAAAATCCCAAAGGAAGTATTACCACACTTAATATGTACACAAGTGTCTCTCAAGGACACTAAGCGCTCCTCGATGCTCAATCGATGCAGTCTTGTCAGCTACCGTGTTTCCTCAACACACAGTACCGTCCTCAACCAGTACTGGGAAACACCAACGAGTCTACCCTAGCCACGGGCCAGCCAAACACAGTCTCACTAGATGCTCTCCGTGCACGCCCACAATCACTCTCCAGCCTGGTGCTGGCAGAGAACATCAGCCTCGCGCTGCTGGGCCTCTTCACGTACAAATACAAGGGTAGAAAACCCCTGGCAGGAGCTTCTTGCAATGCTGGTTACACTCCTCCGTAGCACCTTACTGTCAGTCGTCTCTTCCGCTAGCCAGTCCCAGGATATGCCGAATTCTGTCACTGCCACCTCACAGGCAGACAGTAGAACACTACACAGTTCTTCTCCGGCGGCGGCTCACTGCTTCCGTAAAGCAGAATGGAGTAGAGAGCTATTGGCTGCCCTGGGTAGACTGACTGTCCTGGTACCACAGCAGCCTTACGTCGACTCTGTGGATACAGACACGTCATCAGTACACTGGTCAGTACATGGGACACTAGGAAACATCACTTACTGACTCTGACATAGACATACAACTCCTCCTATAATAGATGGCGCTGATTTTCTAGGCGCCACCTCACCAGAGGTCAGCACCAGCTACCTCTCGAGCGGACTAGGACAGGAATCTAGCGCCTCTTGCTGGTATAATCCTGTCACCACTAGATGGCGTCGTTCAAATTGTGGGGGGTTTCGGGAGTGGACTCACAGATGACGTTGACGTCGCTGCTCCGTGCTCTGACGATGGGGTCGGGTTCGTAACAGACCCATCCTGTGTCTAATATATTTAAACGATCTTCCAGAGGGTATAGACTTATTCCTCTCAATGTTTGCTGATGATGCAAAAATTATGAGAAGAATCAAGACAAATGAAGACAGACAGAGACTAAAGGACGACCTGGACAAACTGGAGGAATGCTCTAGAAAATGGCTACTAAAGTTCAACTCAGGAAAGTGTAAAGTAATGAAATTAGGCGAAGGGAGCAGAAGGCTGAACACAAGGTACCATCTGGGAGGTGAAATCCTGCAAGAGTCAAATAGAGAGAAAGATCTGGGGGTTGATATCACACCGAACCAGTCCCCAGAGGCTCACATCAAATGGATATCATCAGCAGCATATGCTAGACTGGCCAACATAAGAACTGCCTTTAGAACCATGTGTAAGGAATCGTTCAGGACCCTGTATACCACTTATGTCAGACCAATCCCTGAAATAGGCAGCTCCAGCCTGGAGTCCATAGCTAGTTAAACACAGGACAAAGTTACAGAAGATTCAGCGGTATGCCATCAGGCTCGTCCCGGAACTGAAAAGTATGAGCTGCGACGAAAAGCTAAAGGAGTTCAACCTCACATCCTTTGAAAACAGAAGAGTAAGGGGAGACATGATAACCACCTACAAAATTCTCAGAGGAATTGACAGGGTGGACAAAGACATACTCTTTAGCACGGGTGGAACACGAACAAGGGGACACAGATGGAAACTTAATACCCAAATGAAACACAGAGACGTTAGAAACATTCTTTTCAGTGTCAGAGTAGTTAACAGGTGGAATGCACTAGGAAGTGATGTGGTGGAGGCTGACTCCATACACAGTTTCAAATGTAGATATGATAGAGTCCAGTAGGCTCAGGAATGTGTACACCTGTTGATTGACAGTTGAGAGGCGGGACCAAAGATCCAGAGCTCAACTAGGTGAGTACAAGGAACACAACATACAAGAAGCAAAATGAGGAGCAAAATAAACAACACAGAATAACAACATAAAAGAAGGAGTACAAAGAACAACATACAACAAGCAACATGAGGAATACCAACATACAACAAGTAAGTCACCCTGTCCCAGGCTTGGGTATGGGTATTATGCGTCCCTGTGTACAGCCGTCAAGGAGATAACCTCCCCTAGGCTTGGGTATGGCTATTATAAGTCCCTGTGCCCAGCAGTTAGGAAAGACATCCTGCCCCAGGCTTGGGTAAGGGTATTGTTATGAACTCCATGTAGCCTAGTGAAGCGAGTTTATCAGGTTAGAGTTATTCTACACACCTGACTAGAGATTAGAAATCAGGGGGAAGGAAGTTAATTAAGTAAACGCCAATGAATGACTAGAGACAAGCAGAGGACGAGCATCTTATAAAAGTTAGATGTAATATGATGTCGACTATTTGTTACATGTCATAACGAGTCACTTGAGTTGCTACAGTCGTCAGTGATTGACGTATGTCACCGCCACCTGGGAAGAGCGAAGAATATAGTGCTTGGTGAAGTGTTTGAGTGAAGGCTACTTGTTACAAAGTGTGAAGAAGCTGTCGAGTACATCATGCGTCATTTCTCAGTGATCGTGAAGACATTAGAAGGCGTGAAGCCTACAGGGTGGTCGTATCCAGTGTGGACCCTACTGTGAAGTGTCCTTGAGTGGAGGAAAGTAAGCAGGCGTTTCTGTGCGAAACCTGCCAGGCCACTTCATAGACTCAAGTCGGGACTGTGAGATGCTGTATGAGGCAGTTTAAAAGGACTTTGGTGGACGACCAGGAGTAGCGCCGTGTTGCAGGGTCAGAGGGCAAGTGTCCTCCATCCTAAATTTCTGCGTTAAGTGCACTTAATTAGTTGATAGATTGGTTGTTAATGTTTGATCATGTGTCCAGCGATCGTAAGAGACGTTTATGCACATAGGTCAGAGATTTGATGAAGATAGTGTACTGATATAATGAAAGAGATGATGGGACATGCTGAAGAAGGGAGCGGCGCATGCTCGCTCGTCTGAGGTCGGTCTGCGACTGAGGGACTGAGGGCCTTGGAAGTCCCGTCGGAAGAAAATTTCGGTATGGACTCCTCCGAAAATGGGGGAGTACTTCACAGCGGAGTGGACTCGTCCGAAAACAGGGGAGTACCCTGTGGAGCTGAACTTCAAGAGTGGAGCTGAACTTCAAGTGTGGAGCTGAACTTCAAGAGTGGAGCTGAACTTCAAATGTGTAAGTGAACTTCTGTGGTAGAGCAGAACTCCATTGGTAGAGTGTAACTTCGACTGTAGAGGAGCTACACGTTTCTTTTGTGAAGCCGCATAGAGGAACTTCAGAGGCATTTGAGTTGGACTTCAGGTGCCCCAGATACTGGAAGGACAGCAGGAGTACCTACCAGATTTTGAGGAGCAAAAGACAGACATTGTTAGTGGTGGACCTCAGGAAGCAGAACAGAAGATTGTGTGGACACTATAACACACTAGGTTTGTTGTAGGGAATTATTCAGTATGGATGCTCATAGACATGGGGGGGTCTTGAAAGTTTGGAGTCAGATGGTACTCGACCTGACTCAAGCAGAGGAAGGTCATCTCTCTAGGGATTAGCAGTTATGATTACAAAATGGCCGGGGTCAAAGGTCACCAAAGCCTTCCATATTTAGTAATTCTCAAAGGTCAAATAGCCATATTGTAATTGAAAATAGCCTTTCCCTAAGATGCCTGTACGATTACCACCAGTTTATAAGAGCTCAACCATCTGGGTTGTTCAGTACAACAGAGATTAGTTGTTCAATTTAAACCCTGCTTAGTAAACTAGTAACCTGGTGTAGGAATACCCCCTATAGCCTCAGTGGTGGGGAGAGCGAGGTAGAATCAGTGTGGTCCCGGTCAACAATTCGGGAGGTCATCCACCCTCACCTCTCCCAAATAGATCAGTATAACATCAGCTGGTCGCATTGAAAAAGGTATAGTGCTATGTTTTTGTATAGGTAATTAGTTAATTTCATGCCTCGATAGGGAGTGTTCAGGTACAGGGAGTGATATTCATTTAGCTGTTGTTTAGACTTTGCATTAATAAATAATCAGCTTGTTTTCTGTATTTTATTATTTCCATTCTGTGTCCATGTCCTTGTCACGTGGTCTCCACGAGTCTGAGTTTTAGTTGGGCCACAAACCTAACAAAGTTTAAGAGATCATCTATCCCTTTGTTTGCTATAATTCCCACACTTAACGTAGATTCATCCCCCCTTTCCAAGTAATTTGGGGATCAAGCCCCAGGTTTTAATGATTGATTAATCGGTCCAGACCCCGATTAATTGACGCTTCTGGTGTATGGTCTGGTGGTGGCAGCAGAAGGAGACCCTTGAGTTTGCTAGGAGCCTAGTATGACGTCACGGGGAATGTACAATCTTAGCCAATCTAACGGCTAAGACCACGTGGCGCGGGATTCGGCTAGAGTAACTCGGGGGTCCCTTGGTATTAAGTTAAAGCAAATAGAATACGGGCGGGGGTAAGGGCGAGGGAGAGCGATTAGAGCCGATACCCCCCCCCCCCCCCCCGCGTGTTACAACACCATGATATGTACGAGAGAATGCTGGGATGCATAAGGCCGTGAGTGATGCAACATAAGGTGTGAAAGTTAGTATTTTATTATTGGAAATATTCTTATATGCAGGTTACTTAGCCACAAGCAGTGAGAAGGCTAGAGGCTGAGGCCGAAAATGAGCAGCAGCCTAGTGCCGTTTATTTGAAAGTTTTATGTGATATTAGAGTGTTGCCAGTTTATAGCAGCCCAGAGTACAGTGCTGTAATATTTTTATTTTTTTATGTTACGTATTATTTTATAACAAATGTTTGTATGATGATGACTGATTTTGCTCTATTCCTGGTGAGGATTCCTAGGTAGAGAGAGAGAGAGAAGCGTGTGCAGATCGGCTTGCAGCAAAATAGTGTAGTGAAGGGAAATCGGGAGATCAGCCCAGGACAAGGAGAGTGTGGGGGAGTCACGGCGGCTCGACAGGGTGTGTGTATACATGACCAGTAGGCCAGATTGGAGCTTATCCGAAAATAAAGGTAATCTGAATGGTAAGCCCTCTCTGAGTATACAGCATGATCTCCCAACTTATTATAGCACTCATGTCCATTGCTGAGTGATTGACGACAGCAGCAGTTGTTTGCTGTGGCCGATCTTATTTTATCAGGAAGTATTTGGGGTCTCTTCACCAGTAAGTAAAGTTAAGTTTCAAGTAAGTTCAGTACGAGTTTATAAAATACCCAACTCCTGATAGTATTATACTTCCCAATGACAAGCAGTCCAGTAAGGCATCCTGCCCCGGCTTGGGTGTGGGTATTATACTTCCCAATGACAAGCAGTCCAGTAAGACATCCTTCCCCAGGCTTGGTGTGGGTATTATACTTCCCAATGACAAGCAGTCCAGTAAGACANAGGACTGGAGCAGTCTTGTGAGGGTATGGAGCAGTCTTGTGAAGACTGGAGCAGTCTTGTGAGGACTGGAGCAGTCTTGTGAGGACTGGAGCAGTCTTGTGAGTGGCTGGAGCAGTCTTGTGAGGGCTGGAGCAGTCTAGTGAGGGCTGGAGCAGTCTTTGTGAGGACTGGAGCAGTCTTGTGAGAACTGGAGCAGTCTTGTGAGGACTGGAGCAGTCTTGTGAGGATGGAGCAGTCTTGTGAGGACTGGAGCAGTCTTGTGAGGACTGGAGCAATCATGAGAGGGCTGGAGTAGTCTAATGAGGCTGGAGCAGTCTAGTGAGGGCTGAGCAATCTAGTGAGGGCTGGAGCAGTCTAGTGAGGGCTGGAGCAGTTAGTGAGGGCTGGAGCATTCTAGTGAGGGCTGGAGCAGTCTAGTGAGAGCTGGAGCAGTCTAGTGAGGGCTGGAGCAGTCTAGTGAGGGCTGGAGCAGTCTTGTGAGGGCTGGAGCAGTCTTGTGAGGGCTGGAGCAGTCTTGTGGGGGCTGGAGCAGTCTAATGAGGGCTGGAGCAGTCTTGTGAGAGCTGGAGCAGTCTTGTGAGGGCTGGAGCAGTCTTTTGAGAGCTGGATCAGTCTAGTGAGGGATGGAGCAGTCTTGTAAGGGCTGGAGCAGTCTTGTGAGGGCTGGAGCAGTCTAGTGAGGGCTGGAGCCGTCTTGTGAGGGCTGGAGCAGTCTACTGAGGGCTGGAGCAGTCTTTTGAGAGCTGGAGCAGTCTAGTGAGGGATGGAGCAGTCTTGTGAGGACTGGAGCAGTCTTGTGAGGACTGGAGCAGTCTTGTGAAGACTGAAGCAGTCTTGTGAGGACTGGAGCAGTCTTGTGAGGACTGGAGCCGTCTTGTGAGGACTGGAGCAGTCTTGTGAGGACTGGAGCAGTCTTGTGAGGACTGGAGCAGTCTTGTGAGGACTGGAGCAGTCTTGTGAGGACTGGAGCAGTCTTATGAGGACTGGAGCAGTCTTGTGAGGACTAGAGCAGTCTTGTGAGGACTGGAGCAGTCTTATGAGGACTGGAGCAGTCTTGTGAGGACTAGAGCAGTCTTGTGAGGACTGGAGCAGTCTTGTGAGGACTGGAGCAGTCTTATGAGGACTGGAGGAGTCTTGTGAGGACTGGAGCAGTCTTGTGAGGACTGGAGCAGTCTTGTGAGGACTAGAGCAGTCTTGTGAGGACTGGAGCAGTCTTGTGAGGACTGGAGCAGTCTAGTGAGGGCTGGAGCAGTCTAGTGAGGGCTGGAGCAGTCTAGTGAGGGCTGGAGCAGTCTAGTGAGGGTTGGAGCAGTCTAGTGAGGGCTGGAGCAGTCTTGTGAGGGCTGGAGCAGTCTTGTGAGGTCTCGAGCAGTCTAGTTAGGGCTGGAGCAGTCTAATGAGGGCTGGAGCAGTCTAGTGAGGGCTGGAGCAATCTAGTGAGGGCTGGAGCAGTCTAGTGAGGGCTGGAGCAGTCTAGTGAGGGCTGGAGCATTCTAGTGAGGGCTGGAGCAGTCTAGTGAGAGCTGGAGCAGTCTAGTGAGGGCTGGAGCAGTCTAGTGAGGGCTGGAGCAGTCTTGTGAGGGCTGGAGCAGTCTTGTGAGGGCTGGAGCAGTCTTGTGGGGGCTGGAGCAGTCTAGTGAGGGCTGGAGCAGTCTAGTGAGAGCTGGAGCAGTCTAGTGAGGGCTGGAGCAGTCTAGTGAGGGCTGGAGCAGTCTTGTGAGGACTGGAGCAGTCTTGTGAGGACTGGAGCAGTCTTGTGAGGGGTGGAGCAGTCTTGTGAGGGCTGGAGCAGTCTTGTGAGGGCTGGAGCAGTCTTGTGAGGGCTGGAGCAGTCTTGTGAGGGCTGGAGCAGTCTTGTGATTGCTGGAGCAGTCTTGTGATTGCTGGAGCAGTCTTGTGAGGACTGGAGCAGTCTTGTGAGGACTGGAGCAGTCTTGTGAGGGCTGGAGCAGTCTTGTGAGGACTGGAGCAGTCGTATGAGGGCTGAAGCAGTCTAGTGAGGGCTGGAGCAGTCTTTTGAGAGCTGGAGCAGTCTAGTGAGAGATGGAGCAGTCTTGTGAGGACTGGAGCAGTCTTGTGAGGGATGGAGCAGTCTTGTGAAGACTGGAGCAGTCTTGTGAGGACTGGAGCAGTCTTGTGAGGACCGGAGCAGTTTTGTGAGGACTGGAGCAGTCTTGTGAGGACTGGAGCAGTCTTGTGAGGGGCTGGAGCAGTCTTGTGAGGGCTGGAGCAGTCTTGTTAGGGCTGGAGCAGTCTTGTGAGGCTGGAGCAGTCTTGTGAGGACTGGAGCAGTCTTGTGAGGACTGGAGCAGTCTTGTGAGGGCTGGAGCAGTCTTGTGAGGACTGGAGCAGTCGTATGAGGGCTGGAGCAGTCGTATGAGGGCTGGAGCAGTCTAGTGAGGGCTGGAGCAGTCTTTTGAGAGCTGGAGCAGTCTAGTGAGGGATGGAGCAGTCTTGTGAGGACTGGAGCAGTCTTGTGAGGGATGGAGCAGTCTTGTGAGGACTGGAGCAGTCTTGTGAGGACTGGAGCAGTCTTGTGAGGACTGGAGCAGTCTTGTGGGGGCTGGAGCAGTCTTGTGAGGGCTGGAGCAGTCTAGTGAGGGCTGGAGCAGTCTTGTGAGGACTGGAGCAGTCTGTGAGAACTGGAGCAGTCTTGTGAGGACTGGAGCAGTCTTGTGAGGACTGGAGCAGTCTTGTGAGGACTGGAGCAGTCTTGTGAGGACTGGAGCAGTCTGAGAGGGCTGGAGCAGTCTAATGAGGGCTGGAGCAGTCTAGTGAGGGCTGGAGCAATCTAGTGAGGGCTGGAGCAGTCTAGTGAGGGCTGGAGCAGTCTAGTGAGGGCTGGAGCATTCTAGTGAGGGCTGGAGCAGTCTAGTGAGAGCTGGAGCAGTCTAGTGAGGGCTGGAGCAGTCTAGTGAGGGCTGGAGCAGTCTTGTGAGGGCTGGAGCAGTCTTGTGAGGGCTGGAGCAGTCTTGTGGGGGCTGGAGCAGTCTAATGAGGGCTGGAGCAGTCTTGTGAGAGCTGGAGCAGTCTTGTGAGGGCTGGAGCAGTCTTTTGAGAGCTGGATCAGTCTAGTGAGGGATGGAGCAGTCTTGTAAGGGCTGGAGCAGTCTTGTGAGGGCTGGAGCAGTCTAGTGAGGGCTGGAGCCGTCTTGTGAGGGCTGGAGCAGTCTACTGAGGGCTGGAGCAGTCTTTGAGAGCTGGAGCAGTCTAGTGAGGGATGGAGCAGTCTTGTGAGGACTGGAGCAGTCTTGTGAGGACTGGAGCAGTCTTGTGAAGACTGAAGCAGTCTTGTGAGGACTGGAGCAGTCTTGTGAGGACTGGAGCCGTCTTGTGAGGACTGGAGCAGTCTTGTGAGGACTGGAGCAGTCTTGTGAGGACTGGAGCAGTCTTGTGAGGACTGGAGCAGTCTTGTGAGGACTGGAGCAGTCTTATGAGGACTGGAGCAGTCTTGTGAGGACTGGAGCAGTCTTGTGAGGACTGGAGCAGTCTTATGAGGACTGGAGCAGTCTTGTGAGGACTGGAGCAGTCTTGTGAGGACTGGAGCAGTCTTGTGAGGACTGGAGCAGTCTTATGAGGACTGGGAGTCTTGTGAGGACTGGAGCAGTCTTGTGAGGACTGGAGCAGTCTTGTGAGGACTGGAGCAGTCTTGTGAGGACTGGAGCAGTCTTGTGAGGACTGGAGCAGTCTAGTGAGGGCTGGAGCAGTCTAGTGAGGGCTGGAGCAGTCTAGTGAGGGCTGGAGCAGTCTAGTGAGGGTTGGAGCAGTCTAGTGAGGGCTGGAGCAGTCTTGTGAGGGCTGGAGCAGTCTAGTGAGGTCTGGAGCAGTCTAGTGAGGGCTGGAGCAGTCTAGTGAGGGCTGGAGCAGTCTAGTGAGGGCTGGAGCAGTCTAGTGAGGGCTGGAGCAGTCTAGTGAGGGCTGGAGCAGTCTAGTGAGGGCTGGAGCAGTCTAGTGAGGGCTGGAGCAGTCTAGTGAGAGCTGGAGCAGTCTAGTGAGGGCTGGAGCAGTCTAGTGAGGGCTGGAGCAGTCTTGTGAGGGCTGGAGCAGTCTTGTGAGGGCTGGAGCAGTCTTGTGGGGGCTGGAGCAGTCTAGTGAGGGCTGGAGCAGTCTTGTGAGAGCTGGAGCAGTCTTGTGAGGGCTGGAGCAGTCTTTTGAGAGCTGGAGCAGTCTAGTGAGGGCTGGAGCAGTCTTGTGAGGGCTGGAGCAGTCTTGTGAGGGCTGGAGCAGTCTAGTGAGGGCTGGAGCAGTCTTGTGAGGGCTGGAGCAGTCTAGTGAGGGCTGGAGCAGTCTTTTGAGGGCTGGAGCAGTCTAGTGAGGGATGGAGCAGTCTTGTGAGGACTGGAGCAGTCTTGTGAGGACTGGAGCAGTCTTGTGAGGACTGGAGCAGTCTTGTGAGGACTGGAGCAGTCTTGTGAGGACTGGAGCAGTCTTGTGAGGACTGGAGCAGTCTTGTGAGGACTGGAGCAGTCTTGTGAGGACTGGAGCAGTCTTGTGAGGACTGGAGCAGTCTTATGAGGACTGGAGCAGTCTTGTGAGGACTGGAGCAGTCTTGTGAGGACTGGAGCAGTCTTATGAGGACTGGAGCAGTCTTGTGAGGACTGGAGCAGTCTTGTGAGGACTGGAGCAGTCTTGTGAGGACTGGAGCAGTCTTATGAGGACTGGAGCAGTCTTGTGAGGACTGGAGCAGTCTTGTGAGGACTGGAGCAGTCTTGTGAGGACTGGAGCAGTCTTGTGAGGACTGGAGCAGTCTTGTGAGGACTGGAGCAGTCTTGTGAGGACTGGAGCAGTCTAGTGAGGGCTGGAGCAGTCTAGTGAGGGCTGGAGCAGTCTAGTGAGGGCTGGAGCAGTCTAGTGAGGGCTGGAGCAGTCTAGTGAGGGCTGGAGCAGTCTAGTGAGGGCTGGAGCAGTCTAGTGAGGGCTGGAGCAGTCTAGTGAGGGCTGGAGCAGTCTAGTGAGGGCTGGAGCAGTCTAGTGAGGGCTGGAGCAGTCTAGTGAGGGCTGGAGCAGTCTAGTGAGGGCTGGAGCAGTCTAGTGAGGACTGGAGCAGTCTGTGAGGGCTGGAGCAGTCTTGTGAGGGCTGGAGCAGTCTTGAGAGCTGGAGCAGTCTTGTGAGGACTGGAGCAGTCTTGTGAGGACTGGAGCAGTCTTGTGAGGGCTGGAGCAGTCTAGTGAGGACTGGAGCAGTCTAGTGAGGGCTGGAGCAGTCTAGTGAGGACTGGAGCAGTCTTGTGAGGACTGGAGCAGTCTAGTGAGGGCTGGAGCAGTCTAGTGAGGGCTGGAGCAGTCTTGTGAGGACTGGAGCAGTCTAGTGAGGGCTGGAGCAGTCTTGTGAGGACTGGAGCAGTCTTGTGAGGACTGGAGCAGTCTAGTGAGGGCTGGAGCAGTCTTGTGAGGACTGGAGCAGTCTTGTGAGGACTGGAGCAGTCTAGTGAGGCTGGAGCAGTCTAGTGAGGGCTGGAGCAGTCTAGTGAGGCTGGAGCAGTCTAGTGAGGGCTGGAGCAGTCTAGTGAGGGCTGGAGCAGTCTAGTGAGGGCTGGAGCAGTCTAGTGAGGGCTGGAGCAGTCTTGTGAGGGCTGGAGCAGTCTTGTGAGGGCTGGAGCAGTCTTGTGAGGGCTGGAGCAGTCTTGTGAGGGCTGGAGCAGTCTTGTGAGGGCTGGAGCAGTCTAGTGAGGGCTGGAGCAGTCTTGTGAGGGCTGGAGCAGTCTTGTGAGGGCTGGAGCAGTCTTGTGAGAGCTGGAGCAGTCTTGTGAGGGCTGGAGCAGTCTAGTGAGGTCTGGAGCAGTCTTGTGAGGGCTGGAGCAGTCTTGTGAGGGCTGGAGCAGTCTTGTGAGGGCTGGAGCAGTCTTGTGAGGGCTGGAGCAGTCTTGTGAGGGCTGGAGCAGTCTTGTGAGGACTGGAGCAGTCTTGTGAGGACTGGAGCAGTCTTGTGAGGACTGGAGCAGTCTTGTGAGGACTGGAGCAGTCTAGTGAGGGCTGGAGCAGTCTAGTGAGGGCTGGAGCAGTCTAGTGAGGGCTGGAGCAGTCTAGTGAGGGCTGGAGCAGTCTAGTGAGGGCTGGAGCAGTCTAGTGAGGGCTGGAGCAGTCTAGTGAGGGCTGGAGCAGTCTTGTGAGGGCTGGAGCAGTCTTGTGAGGGCTGGAGCAGTCTTGTGAGGGCTGGAGCAGTCTTGTGAGGGCTGGAGCAGTCTTGTGAGGGCTGGAGCAGTCTAGTGAGAGCTGGAGCAGTCTTGTGAGGGCTGGAGCAGTCTTGTGAGGGCTGGAGCAGTCTTGTGAGAGCTGGAGCAGTCTTGTGAGGGCTGGAGCAGTCTAGTGAGGTCTGGAGCAGTCTTGTGAGGGCTGGAGCAGTCTTGTGAGGGCTGGAGCAGTCTTGTGAGGGCTGGAGCAGTCTTGTGAGGGCTGGAGCAGTCTTGTGAGGGCTGGAGCAGTCTTGTGAGGGCTGGAGCAGTCTAGTGAGGGCTGGAGCAGTCTTATGAGGGCTGGAGCAGTCTTGTGAGGGCTGGAGCAGTCTTGTGAGGGCTGGAGCAGTCTTGTGAGGGCTGGAGCAGTCTAGTGAGGGCTGGAGCAGTCTTGTGAGAGCTGGAGCAGTCTTGTGAGGGCTGGAGCAGTCTAGTGAGGGCTGGAGCAGTCTTGTGAGGGCTGGAGCAGTCTAGTGAGGGCTGGAGCAGTCTTGTGAGGGCTGGAGCAGTCTTGTGAGGGCTGGAGCAGTCTAGTGAGGGCTGGAGCAGTCTTGTGAGGGCTGGAGCAGTCTAGTGAGGGCTGGAGCAGTCTTGTGAGGGCTGGAGCAGTCTGTGAGGGCTGGAGCAGTCTTGTGAGGGCTGGAGCAGTCTAGTGAGGGCTGGAGCAGTCTTGTGAGGGCTGGAGCAGTCTAGTGAGGGCTGGAGCAGTCTTGTGAGGGCTGGAGCAGTCTAGTGAGGGCTGGAGCAGTCTTGTGAGGGCTGGAGCAGTCTTGTGAGGGCTGGAGCAGTCTGTGAGGGCTGGAGCAGTCTTGTGAGGGCTGGAGCAGTCTAGTGAGGGCTGGAGCAGTCTTGTGAGGGCTGGAGCAGTCTTGTGAGGGCTGGAGCAGTCTAGTGAGGGCTGGAGCAGTCTTGTGAGGTCTGGAGCAGTCTTGTGAGGGCTGGAGCAGTCTAGTGAGGGCTGGAGCAGTCTTGTGAGGGCTGGAGCAGTCTAGTGAGGGCTGGAGCAGTCTTGTGAGGGCTGGAGCAGTCTTGTGAGGGCTGGAGCAGTCTTGTGAGGGCTGGAGCAGTCTTGTGAGGGCTGGAGCAGTCTAGTGAGGGCTGGAGCAGTCTTGTGAGGGCTGGAGCAGTCTTGTGAGGGCTGGAGGAGTCTAATGAGGGCTGGAGCAGTCTTGTGAGGGCTGGAGCAGTCTTGTGAGGCTGGAGCAGTCTTGTGACGGCTGGAGCAGTCTAGTGAGGGCTGGAGCAGTCTTGTGAGGGCTGGAGCAGTCTTGTGAGGGCTGGAGCAGTCTTGTGAGGGCTGGAGCAGTCTAGTGAGGGCTGGAGCAATCTTGTGAGGGCTGGAGCAGTCTAGTGAGGGCTGGAGCAGTCTTGTGAGGGCTGGAGCAGTCTAGTGAGGGCTGGAGCAGTCTTGTGAGGGCTGGAGCAGTCTAGTGAGGGCTGGAGCAGTCTTGTGAGGGCTGGAGCAGTCTCGTGAGGGCTGGAGCAGTCTAGTGAGGGCTGGAGCAGTCTTGTGAGGGCTGGAGCAGTCTTGTGAGGGCTGGAGCAGTCTTGTGAGGGCTGGAGCAGTCTTGTGAGGGCTGGAGCAGTCTAGTGAGGGCTGGAGCAGTCTAGTGAGGGCTGGAGCAGTCTTGTGAGGACTGGAGCAGTCTTGTGAGGGCTGGAGCAGTCTAGTGAGGGCTGGAGCAGTCTTGTGAGGGCTGGAGCAGTCTAGTGAGGGCTGGAGCAGTCTTGTGAGGGCTGGAGCAGTCTTGTGAGGGCTGGAGCAGTCTAGTGAGGGCTGGAGCAGTCTTGTGAGGGCTGGAGCAGTCTTGTGAGGGCTGGAGCAGTCTTGTGAGGGCTGGAGCAGTCTTGTGAGGGCTGGAGCAGTCTAGTGAGGGCTGGAGCAGTCTTGTGAGGCTGGAGCAGTCTTGTGAGGGCTGGAGCAGTCTAGTGAGGGCTGGAGCAGTCTTGTGAGGGCTGGAGCAGTCTAGTGAGGGCTGGAGCAGTCTTGTGAGGGCTGGAGCAGTCTTGTGAGGGCTGGAGCAGTCTTGTGAGGGCTGGAGCAGTCTTGTGAGGGCTGGAGCAGTCTAGTGAGGGCTGGAGCAGTCTTGTGAGGGCTGGAGCAGTCTTGTGAGGGCTGGAGCAGTCTAATGAGGGCTGGAGCAGTCTTGTGAGGGCTGGAGCAGTCTTGTGAGGGCTGGAGCAGTCTTGTGAGGCTGGAGCAGTCTAGTGAGGGCTGGAGCAGTCTTGTGAGGGCTGGAGCAGTCTTGTGAGGGCTGGAGCAGTCTTGTGAGGGCTGGAGCAGTCTAGTGAGGGCTGGAGCAGTCTTGTGAGGGCTGGAGCAGTCTAGTGAGGGCTGGAGCAGTCTTGTGAGGGCTGGAGCAGTCTAGTGAGGGCTGGAGCAGTCTTGTGAGGGCTGGAGCAGTCTAGTGAGGGCTGGAGCAGTCTTGTGAGGGCTGGAGCAGTCTTGTGAGGGCTGGAGCAGTCTAGTGAGGGCTGGAGCAGTCTTGTGAGGGCTGGAGCAGTCTTGTGAGGGCTGGAGCAGTCTTGTGAGGGCTGGAGCAGTCTTGTGAGGGCTGGAGCAGTCTAGTGAGGGCTGGAGCAGTCTAGTGAGGGCTGGAGCAGTCTTGTGAGGACTGGAGCAGTCTTGTGAGGGCTGGAGCAGTCTAGTGAGGGCTGGAGCAGTCTTGTGAGGGCTGGAGCAGTCTAGTGAGGGCTGGAGCAGTCTTGTGAGGGCTGGAGCAGTCTTGTGAGGGCTGGAGCAGTCTAGTGAGGGCTGGAGCAGTCTTGTGAGGACTGGAGCAGTCTTGTGAGGGCTGGAGCAGTCTAGTGAGGGCTGGAGCAGTCTTGTGAGGGCTGGAGCAGTCTAGTGAGGGCTGGAGCAGTCTTGTGAGGGCTGGAGCAGTCTTTTGAGGGCTGGAGCAGTCTAGTGAGGGCTGGAGCAGTCTTGTGAGGACTGGAGCAGTCTTGTGAGGGCTGGAGCAGTCTAGTGAGGGCTGGAGCAGTCTTGTGAGGGCTGGAGCAGTCTAGTGAGGGCTGGAGCAGTCTTGTGAAGGCTGGAGCAGTCTAGTGAGGGCTGGAGCAGTCTAGTGAGGACTGGAGCAGTCTAGTGAGGGCTGGAGCAGTCTTGTGAGGGCTGGAGCAGTCTAGTGAGGGATGGAGCAGTCCTGTGAGGACTGGAGCAGTCTAGTGTGGACTGGAGCAGTCTAGTGAGGACTGGAGCAGTCTAGTGAGGGCTGGAGCAGTCTTGTGAGGACTGGAGCAGTCTAGTGAGGACTGGAGCAGTCTAGTGAGGGCTGGAGCAGTCTTGTGAGGGCTGGAGCAGTCTAGTGAGGGATGGAGCAGTCCTGTGAGGACTGGAGCAGTCTAGTGAGGACTGGAGCAGTCTAGTGAGGACTGGAGCAGTCTAGTGAGGACTGGAGCAGTCTAGTGAGGACTGGAGCAGTCTAGTGAGGACTGGAGCAGTCTTGTGAGGACTGGAGCAGTCTAGTGAGGGCTGGAGCAGTCTTGTGAGGGCTGGAGCAGTCTAGTGAGGACTGGAGCAGTCTTGTGAGGGCTGGAGCAGTCTAGTGAGGACTGGAGCAGTCTAGTGAGGACTGGAGCAGTCTAGTGAGGACTGGAGCAGTCTAGTGAGGACTGGAGCAGTCTAGTGAGGGCTGGAGCAGTCTAGTGAGGACTGGAGCAGTCTAGTGAGGACTGGAGCAGTCTAGTGAGGACTGGAGCAGTCTAGTGAGGGCTGGAGCAGTCTAGTGAGGACTGGAGCAGTCTAGTGAGGGCTGGAGCAGTCTAGTGAGGACTGGAGCAGTCTAGTGAGGACTGAGCAGTGTAGTGAGGACTGGAGCAGTCTAGTGAGGACTGGAGCAGTCTAGTGAGGGCTGGAGCAGTCTAGTGAGGACTGGAGCAGTCTAGTGAGGGCTGGAGCAGTCTAGTGAGGACTGGAGCAGTCTAGTGAGGACTGGAGCAGTCTAGTGAGGACTGGAGCAGTCTAGTGAGGGCTGGAGCAGTCTAGTGAGGACTGGAGCAGTCTATTGAGGACTGGAGCAGTCTAGTGAGGACTGGAGCAGTCTAGTGAGGACTGGAGCAGTCTAGTGAGGGCTGGAGCAGTCTTGTGAGGGCTGGAGCAGTCTAGTGAGGACTGGAGCAGTCTTGTGAGGGCTGGAGCAGTCTAGTGAGGGCTGGAGCAGTCTAGTGAGGGCTGGAGCAGTCTAGTGAAGGCTGGAGCAGTCTAGTGAGGACTGGAGCAGTCTAGTGAGGACTGGAGCAGTCTAGTGAGGGCTGGAGCAGTCTAGTGAGGACTGGAGCAGTCTAGTGAAGACTGGAGCAGTCTAGTGAGGACTGGAGCAGTCTAGTGAGGACTGGAGCAGTCTAGTGAGGGCTGGAGCAGTCTTGTGAGGGCTGGAGCAGTCTAGTGAGGACTGGAGCAGTCTTGTGAGGGCTGGAGCAGTCTAGTGAGGGCTGGAGCAGTCTAGTGAGGGCTGGAGCAGTCTAGTGAGGGCTGGAGCAGTCTAGTGAGGACTGGAGCAGTCTTGTGAGGGCTGGAGCAGTCTAGTGAGGGCTGGAGCAGTCTAGTGAGGGCTGGAGCAGTCTAGTGAAGGCTGGAGCAGTCTAGTGAGGACTGGAGCAGTCTAGTGAGGACTGGAGCAGTCTAGTGAGGGCTGGAGCAGTCTAGTGAGGACTGGAGCAGTCTATTGAGGACTGGAGCAGTCTAGTGAGGACTGGAGCAGTCTAGTGAGGACTGGAGCAGTCTAGTGAGGGCTGGAGCAGTCTTGTGAGGGCTGGAGCAGTCTAGTGAGGACTGGAGCAGTCTTGTGAGGGCTGGAGCAGTCTAGTGAGGGCTGGAGCAGTCTAGTGAGGGCTGCAGCAGTCTAGTGAAGGCTGGAGCAGTCTAGTGAGGACTGGAGCAGTCTAGTGAGGACTGGAGCAGTCTAGTGAGGGCTGGAGCAGTCTAGTGAGGACTGGAGCAGTCTAGTGAAGACTGGAGCAGTCTAGTGAGGACTGGAGCAGTCTAGTGAGGACTGGAGCAGTCTAGTGAGGGCTGGAGCAGTCTTGTGAGGGCTGGAGCAGTCTAGTGAGGACTGGAGCAGTCTTGTGAGGGCTGGAGCAGTCTAGTGAGGGCTGGAGCAGTCTAGTGAGGGCTGGAGCAGTCTAGTGAGGGCTGGAGCAGTCTAGTGAGGGCTGGATCAGTCTAGTGAGGGCTGGAGCAGTCTAGTGAGAGCTGGAGCAGTCTAGTGAGGGCTGGAGCAGTCTAGTGAGGGCTGGAGCAGTCTAGTGAAGACTGGAGCAGTCTAGTGAGGACTGGAGCAGTCTAGTGAGGACTGGAGCAGTCTAGTGAAGACTGGAGCAGTCTAGTGAGGACTGGAGCAGTCTAGTGAGGGCTGGAGCAGTCTAGTGAGGATTCTTTCTTTTGGCTGATGTTATTCCCTGAGTGGTTGCATATAAAGCCGTTCTGCGTATATCAAAGTCCAGCCCATCCTGCTGTTCATATAGTACTTACAGTATAGGACCATATAGTGACTTAATGGACAAATATAAAGCTGAATTTGGTACAACTGATTTTGGGACAAACCGGAAAAGATTTAATATTTATGTTAATAAAACCTAAACTGACCTTCCTAGGCCTAATGCACGTTCAGGTCTAATATAGTAATTATATGTACTATACTAAGCCTAGAAATATTTAATGTTGGTGTTTAGTTTTATTTTTCTCTATAAAGTTAATAGTACCAAATTCTACTTTCTAATTGTCTATTGCGTCTATGTACTTTAGTCCACAGAGTTACTAAAGTACTATGTTAATGAGGATGAGTTGCGTTATCTATATTGTAACTTGTGAATGAATAACTTCTCTGGATGAATAACTTTTCGTCGCTGCATTCATCAAGTTCTGAACACTTTTAAACAAGTTCAGTGATGATGGTAATGAGTGATTATCAGACCTTAATTAACATATTAACTTAACCATCACCAGACTGCCTTTTTAACATCTCTCCAGCTATAATGAAATCAATGAAATCAAACATAATAAACTTCAAGCTGTTTTAAAAGCCAACTGAGGACAAATTAAAAATAACGAAATGGATCTGAAGAAAAAATTAATAGTTCGGTTTGCAATGTGTTGGGTTCGGCAGGAAATTAATTAACAATATATAATTATTAACTTAAAAATCTCAACAGTATAATTGGTATTTAATGAACAGAGTGAAGCCATGACGTTTGGCAAAAGGTTTATCAAACCATTATCAGAGGATTATGATCAAACTTATCAACAAAATGTGTTTTATTTTAATAGAAAGACGACTTTTATTTTTCTTTATCTGTAAAGAACAAAAAATATTTCTAACTAAAATAAGTAACACCAAAAAGGTTCCGGACACACAGATGACATAAAACAAAAAAAGAACACAACATACAACATGAGGAACAAAAATATTTAACAAACAACAGAAGGAACACCAACCTGCAATAAGCAACATGAGCAACAAAACATACAACAAGCAACATGAGCAACAATACATACAACTAGCAACATGAGCAATAAAACATACAACAAGCAACATGAGCAACAAAACATACAACAAGCAACATGAGCAACAAAACATACAACAAGCAACATGAAGAAAGCAACGTACAACAAGCAACACGATACATGGAGAGTTAAACTCTTGGAAGTGGCAACAAGGAACTTTCTGAGCCAACATGTCAAGGAACCCACAAGAGTGAGAAGGAATGACGAACCTGCTAGACTGAC